>JASDQU010739527.1:28525-49735 GCA_032191745.1 Picea mariana | reverse complement strand
TATGTGTTTGTGCTTCTCCTCATCATCACATGTATGATCCTTTCTTTTGTGAGGACATTTATTTACAAAGTGACCTATCTTACCACAGTTGAAACATTTGAAAGGCAATTTACCTTTGTATTTTCTTGATCCCTTCTTCAGTCTCTTCACAAATTTTTTTTCAATTTCATTAGGCTCAGAATCCTCATTCTTGTCTTCCTTAAATGATGCTTCTCTGGAGGTGGGTTTATCTTTAACTATTCTCATTTCATATGCAGTCAATGTTCCTAGAAGTTGATCAAACTCCAAGGTTTTTAGATCATTAAGTTCTTCTATAGCAGAGACCTTCGGGTTGAACCTATCTGGTAGAGATCTCAAAATTTTCTGAACTAAAGAAGGTTCCTCAAATTTTTCACCAAGTGCTTTCATTGCATTTACCAGTTCTTCAACTCTCAAAAAGTATTTTCCAACAGTTTCATCTTTTTTCATCTTCAACTGTTCAAACTGTTGGCGTTGGAAGTCACTCCTAGACTGCGGCATGAGTAGAGCTCGATTCCCATCAGTTTATGTCATGAATAATTTAATGGGGTGATCGAATGGATAGAGACTCAAGAAGATATTTCTCTAACTCAGAAAACCGGTCTTGGTATGTACAAAAACAAAGGAGGTCTTGATCCAACTTCTGTCAATGAGCTGATTATAAAATGAGCATATGGAAGACTTAGTGAGATGAGTGAGCAAGACTGCTTTGGGCATCAGGACTTTGAACAGCTTGAGGAGGAAAAACTCAGAATACAAGATACTCTTGGTTCAGAGTTTCGGGGAACTGAAGGGTGACTTGATTGGATCTTCCAATTCCAAATCATTCAGCGTTGAGAAAATACAAGAACTGATTAGAAACAATACAACTATTATAGTGATCCATCCAAATCATTCAGCACTAAGAAAATACAAGAACTGATTAGAAACAATACAACTATTATAGTGATCCATCCAAATCATTCAGCGTTGAGAAAATACAAGAATTGATTAGAAACAATACAACTATTATAGTGATCCAACACACATCATCCTATAACAGTGCAACTCGACTGGATCCTCCAATTTCGAGCTGTTCTAACACAGTGTACACAGAGAGATGGAAAGAGGATGACATTCATAAGGAAATAAGTGTCAAATGCCAATACATAACCAGAGCAACCAATGCTTCATCAAAACTTTACAATCGGGAGCCTAGCTCAACCATTGATACCTTACAAAAATACAACAATTGAGAATATATACTCAGAGCAGTGTGCTCCCTTGGCATCAGTAGGGTAGTTGAGACATTAAAGTCCAACCTATCGTGTGCAGGTTCTTTGGTTGGACGAGAACATCAGATCGGCATGGGCCTTTCAGATCAACCTGCACACCGAACGGTCTTGGGCAGACTGCTTGCTAAAACCTCCATGCCTCACATTCATGGCTAGAATTGAAGTTTCAGCTACCAGCCTACTTTTCATTAATTTCTCCCCTCTATGGCGAGTGACCGAAACTTAGAGCACAAGAAACGACCACATGCTCGCTTCCTGAGCTCAGGGGATAGCTTCCCCTGGAACCTTTTTCTAAGGCACTTCAATCCTCCTCCTTTCGATAAATTCCCTCATTCTAGCATTCAGGACTCTTGGTGACTAAAACTGCAAAAATGGCCCATCACATGGCAAATGGATTTGGCTTCAAAAAACAACAGACACGATCCCTCTTCTTTTGATCATATTGGTTCCATATCCCTTGATTTCTTTGTCCTTACCCCATACAACCTTGCACTGTGACCGTCGGCTCGTGCCCAAGGCACCTTCGACACTTCACGTTTCGGGGATCCTAGCTGCAGAGAAAAAGTGTTTCACAGTTGTGATGGGCGAAGTTGTGACAGAGCCCAATCGTGCGCCACGTGTTCCTCCGGGATGAACAACCTGGATCATTTCAGCAAGATTGTGGGCCCGACACTAGGCACCTTCGGCACTTCACATTTCACGGCTAGGAGGAGGATGATCCTCATTCTTCAAAGTCGCAATGCACGAAGAGGTGATAGAGCCTAATCATGCACCACGTGCCCCCCTCTGATCGGACAACCCTGAACATCTCGACAATATTGTGGGACAAAATCCCGGACGCCTTTGGCACTTCGCGTCTCATGGATGGGAGGGAGCTAATCCTTTCTCTTCAAAGTTGCGATAGGTGAGGTGGTGACATAGCCCAATCGCGCACCATGTGTCTCTCCTTGATCAAACGACCTAGAACACTTTTGACGATATTGTGGGCCCGACATTAAAAGCCCTTTGCATTTCGTGACTCGTGAGTTCGTGGGTCGAAGACCCTTGGCTCATCTTTTCCAAACTCCCGATACTCAATATGGCGATACGACTCTGGCTCCTTTCCTTGTTAGCGCCCTCCACACATAACCGTCGGCCAGGGCTCAAGTACTAGCGCCTCTCGCAACTTTCGATCTCGTGAGTTGGAGTGTCGAACATTGGCATTCTCCCCTTGCGAAGTCCCGAGACGTGATGGCTCCTTTCCTTTCCACAATTATTGTGATTCACGATCTCATGCAACCAAAGGATATGGCCCGCCCTCCGATCTCACGAATCCCAAGTTCAAGAAATAATCCCACACTTAAACTGATCGCGATCAACAACCCTCGTAACTTCGCGGGTGCTCCATGAAGAATTCCAACCGTTCACTTCTTTGAAAACTTCTGTGCTATACTTGGCGTGACTCGGTTGACTACAATTATCCACTGACCGTTGCTCTGCTTTGTCGATGAATCCTTGCCGTTGAAAAAAAAGTGCCCGCTCACTTGATTTTAAGCCTGAAAAGGACTTCTTCTGTGTGCTACGCTTGGTGCTCATGACCGTGCCCTTCGAATAAAATGCCTTTGTTGGACTTTCAGGCCTACTTCTTCGCAGATCGGGCTATGGGATCAAAGGAGAGAAAAAAAATCACCCCTCTTAACAAGAATTAATGTTAACATTAGGCTCCATGGGGGATAGAGTCGTCCCTACGATGCTCTAAGAACTCATTTGCAGCTTCAGTCCCTTGCTATTGGGCTATGGAGTCATTTAGTAAGCTGAAAATAACAAATAAAAAATAAACAAAGAACCAAAAGGACAATATTTACAAACAAAGGAGCCGTCTACGACTCAATCAAAAAATTTCTTTAGAAAATGCCCATTTACTGGGCTATTAAAAACCTCCTCACCCTCCAAATCCTGCAACCTATACGTGTTATTTGAGAAAACCTCAGAGATTTTGAAGGGCCCGATCCATAGGGCATCAAACTTGTTGTGTTTTCCCTTATCTTGTATGGGTGCATCCCACTTAAGCACCAAATCCCCGACCTCAAACTCCTTCTTCCTGACCTTCCTGTCAAAGGCCTGTTTGACCTTCTGCTAATGACTATGAGTTGCGTCCATCACCTGTTCCCTGATCTGTTGTACTTCCACCATCTGATGAATCCTTCTGACCATATGATCCAAATCTCCTTCATAATATTTAAAGAAATTTGCTATAGGTAAGGCGAGCTGAGTGGGAAAAATCGTCTCTATTCCATAAACCAGCTGAAAAGGCGAGGTGCCTAGGGACTTCTTTGTTGTCACTCGATCGGCCCATAGAGAAAATTTGAGCTTTGAATCCCAAGTCCTCTTATTGTCTTCCAATAATCTTTTAATGAGCTTGATTAGGCTTTTATTAGAAGATTTTTCCAGTCCATTTCCTTGAGGATAATAGGGGGTGGAGTGAATTAGTGAGATCTGGAACTGCTCACAGAACTTAATCAGAGGCTCATAATTGAACGAAGAAGCATTATCAATGACAATCCTATTGGGACAGCCAAATATGGCTATGATATCATCCAGGAAGTTGATAATTACTTTGTGTGATGCACTTCTGGTGGGGGAATCTTCTATCCACTTGGTGAAATAGTCTGTTGTAGTCAAGATCCATCTATGTTGGCCACTTGAGGGAGGATGGATTTCCCCGATAAAGTCCAGCCCCCACTGTTGAAAAGGTGCTGAAGCCACTACAGGCTTCAGTGACCGTGATCTAATATGCCACTTTCCTAAGAACCTTTGGCATTTGATGCAAGCTCTGACTTCTCTGCAGACACCGGCGAATAAGGTGGGCCAGTAGTACCTAGATCTGAGAATTTTGTGAGCTGTGGTCTTCCAAAAATAATGTCCTCCACAAAGGCCGTTATGGAATTCAAATATAACCTTCTGGGATTCCAGTGGGCTTAAACACCTTAAAAATACCCCTAGAGGGTCTTTCCAGTACAAGGCTCAGTCAATGAGGCAATATCTAACTGCCTTGAGCTTTAAATCTCTCACCTTACTCTTTCCCATTCCATCAGGAGGCTTCAACTCTCATAGAAAATACAAGATATCTCTATACCAGGTGCATTCTACTACCGATAAGTCACCCTGAGAACCTTTGTTGGACGACTCAGCTTGCTGATTTTCTGAACAAGTATTGATGAAGCTGATCCCCAAGGATTTGCAATTGGATTCAACCAACAACTTGACTAAACCCTGCCCCTTTATCAACTTGGTGGGCTTAATCTCCAGATCAAACTCTAGGATTTTGGCAATCCATTTACCTCTTCTCCCATCTATGTCAGGCTGTATAAGGATGTCCTTCATAGAGCCTGAAGGAATGTATGCAGTCACTTTTCAGTGCAATACATAGACTCTAAAAGATTTGAGAGATTTCACCAAGGCATAGGCCTGCTTCTCCATGATCTCGTACCTGATTTCTGCATCTCTTAATGCTTTACTGAAGAAGGAAATGGGTTGCTCTCGCCCTTCCTCATTTTTCTGCAATAAGACCGCTGCTACTATATCAAAAGAAACAAAAGAAAAAATCAAGAAGTCTTTGGAATAGTCAGGACTGATCAGCACAGGTGCCTCAGTCAATACCCTTTTTATTTGGATAAAATATTCCCTGGGTTCAACAACCCATTTTACTTCTTTTCCTTTCTTGAACATGGTTGTGATGTGTTTTACCACCTCAGCGAAATTTGAGATGAACCTCCTTAGAAAGTTAATCTTCCCTAAAAAGGTCTGAACTTCCTTTCTAGACCAAGGAAGTGACAGAGTCTGAATTGCCTCTACCCTGCTGGGATCAATCCTCACTCCTTCTGTTGATACTATATGACCTAACAATTTCCCCTCCTTCATAGCAAACAAGGATTTCTTAGGATTTAGGAAAAGACCAAACCTCCGACATTTCGAGAAAACTTTCCTTAAGTGATAGCAGTGCTCTTTATCCGACCTAGAAAAGACTGTGATGTCATCCAGATAGATCACAACAAACTGGTCTTTTTCCCCAATGAAGGCTATATCCATGGCCCGCTAAAATGTTGCTCCTGCATTCATCAATCCAAAGGGCATTTTGGCATACATGAATGTGCTCCAAGGAGTGGTGAAGGCCGTTTTTTCTCTGTCCTTAAGCATGACTGATATCTGATTATAACCTGAAAATCCATCGATCATGGATATCCTAGATGCACCAGTTACCCTCTGCAATATGTGTTCCATGTTGGGCAGGGGATAGTTGTCTTTCTTTGAGCTCCTGTTCAGGTTCCTAAAATCAACACAGAGCCTGATTTCTCCATTTTTCTTTCTTATCGAGACCAAACTAGCCACCCATTCAGAATATCTCAAGGGGACAATGATTTGGGCATATAACAACTTCTTCACTTCCTTTTCCATGACAGGCAACAACATGGGATTTATCTGTCTTAGCTTCTACCTAAATGGCGTAGCCTCTTCCTTCATTGGGATCTTGTGTTCAATGACAGATGTGTCATATGTCTTGAGGTCTTCATAGGTCCATGCAAACACATCAACAAATTCTCTTAATAACTCGGTATATTCAACCCTCTGTTCTTTGGTCAAACTGCTCGACAACTTGACAAACTTAGGCTCCTCTTGTGTGCCAATGTTGCGCTCAGCTGTGTCAACCTCTTCATCCGAAACCCTACCCTTTACTGCCACATCATTCCCATCAAAAAATATTTCTAAAGGGACTAGTCCCCTTGGAATGTGATTGCTAGGCAATTGAATAATATGATGATTAGCAATTTCATTTAAAAACATCTCAGGGTAATGGTCACCTTCAAGGTCAGGATCTTGATCAATGTGCAACGCAAAAAATTCATCAATAGATTGGAGAATTTTTTTGATTTCAAGATCATCGTCGAATACCTTCCAATGCTTGACATTGTCTGGTACAGAGGGCCTATATTTTATCTCAACATCATATTTGACCATAGACAACAGATGGATATTGAACCAGCTAGCTGAAACAACTAAAGAATTGGCCACAACATTATCCTCCCTTGGGACAAAAGAAATGTTGAAAGCTGAGAAGAAATTATCAATCAAGTCCCATACCTCGTTCCTGTAACTTCTGAGCTGAGGATTCTTGGCCTGATAGACATTCCTGACTTATTGGATTATCAATTCCACATCTCCGAACACTGCCATCTCCCTTATTCTCATTTCTTTTGCGGCCCTCATACCCAGAACAAGAGCTTCATACTCTACCACATTGTTGGTGGTTTCAAATTCCAGCTTGTATGACAGGGATATGGTCTCTTGAGAAGGTGACATGAAAACCACTCCAGCACCAGTGCCTTCGCTAGAAGAAGCTCATTGAAAAACATTTTCCAAATGGAGGTGTTTGAAGGAGGTGTCCCATGATCAAAAAAGGGTTGCTTTTTGATTTGAAAAGGGGCTTCCGGAGCATCGGTGATTTTCAATAAACTAGACCCCAAATCAGTGTCCAGTGCAAAGATGGGATGATTGGTGGGCTTTTCTTCATCACTGACAATATAGGCTAGCTGGGCTTCTCTGTACAACCTTCTATGTTCCCCTCTAAAGACTAGAATAGTAGCATATGTGAGATCCATCTGTAATGTTCCTCCAAGCTTTTTGATCCAAGATCTTGACAGCAACATACCAAACTTGGGAGGAACGTCGGCCACTACAATGTCCATGACCACACTCTTCATTGGTAGCTGAAATAGAGAGACCGCCAAGTCTTTGATGACTCCAAGACATTGCACCCTCCTTGAATCAAAAGAGTACAAATCATGATAAGCCTTTGTCACTTCCAGTCCCAATTCTTCCATGACTATTTTGAGCATAAGGTTATGGGAATCCCCTGAATCCATGAGGTAGTTATGCAACACTTTATCATGTATGTTCAGAGATGTGTAGAAAGGAGGGGATGAATCATCTCTATCTTCTACCATGGGACCTAGGATGACTGCTGGCTTTTCATCTTAGAGATTTATTGAGTCTGTGGAAGGCTGGGGGGGCTCAGATTGTAGCAGCTTGGAGAGGGACCTTTTGAAATCTTCATTTTTAACTAGTTCGGAGAGGGGTACATGAATCCTAATATTCTGAATCTCATGCTCAAAAATAAAGGAGGAGAGAGACTTAGGAGCTTCCCTTACCTCAGAGACAGGTTCCTTGGCTACTAGTGAAGCATTATGAGTTTTCTTTTCTTTAGTAGCGGTTGTTGCATCTTTAGCAGGCCTTTTTGCTATGAGGGGTTTCTCCTGGCTATCAAAACTCCCTTCTTTCTTTTTTGACCTGAGATTGTATCTGTTAGGAGTGTTGCTGGCCTTTTCCCCTTTACTCAACTCATTGATTTGGGTGTTGATAAGGGATTCTTCATATGCAAATTGAGTCAAATGAGGAAATGGGGAAGTGTCCTCGATGCAGTGGATCTCAGGGTCGAGTTCATCCACCTCCTCCCCTTCCTCATGAGAAACTAGGCTATTCCGGAGAGGGGTCTGAATCCTTTGATCATCCCTGTCTCTGCTTCTTTGTTCCTTTGGCAAAGTCTGTGGAATATTGTTACCAGGCCTCCTAAAAGCTCTATTGTCATTATTATGGGGGTTTTTGTACGTGGGATTTCCCTCTAACTCCCACTTCTCCATCCTAGCCGAAAGGGATTTTAGTACTTTAGCTACCTCATCCGTCTAAAGAGGAAGGGGAGAGGAATGGGATGGGGAGGCCTCTGTTCTTCTCTTGGATACATCTCTGTCAGCCTTATTCCTGAGTCGGTCAATAACCAATATGTTAGAATCTACTTCCACGGCTGCATCCTGCATGTGAGCCAGAGTGGTGGCTCTCCTTTCCCTCAGCAGGAGGCAAAAATCATGATCAAAAGTGCTGGCATAAGTGATATTTGCAGAGGCTTCAGAGGGATTTATCTCGGTGGGGATCTTATTCTACATTTTATTAAATCTTTTGAAAATCCTCATCCATACATCTGCATGCATGATAACATGATCATCTGTAAAACTGTAGAAGGATTCTAGGTGTTCTTTTGCAGTTATGTCCCCCTCGCCTGTAAACTTGGGCAGCTGCTTGAGGTAACCATCTGCTGGGAGGGCATTGAGAGGCTAAGGTAACACAAGGGGAGCATACCTAGCGGCTATAATAGCCTCCATTCTGGTCATAGGGGGATTTGCTCTTGCCATAGGGATATTAGGTGGAGGAGAACTTGGAGGGGAAGGGGCTCGAAAAGGGGATACTGGGAATGAGATTTTAGGAAACAATGAGGGATTTATGGAGAAGGCTAGCGGGCTTGAGTCAGTAGATGCTTCTCTCTGTGAAAAAGTGACAGCAACAACAAGAGGAGGAGTGGAAAATCTAGGAGTGGGGAAGTCTGTTGTGGTCTTGGGTCCACGCCAAGGTACAAATTCAGGGGAAAGGGGAGTGACAAGAATTTCTCCCTCCAATCCCAGACCGGGAGGGGAAAACTCAGCAGGAACACTCCCGAAATTCAGGAAATGTGAAACTTCAGAAAAAGGTCTGCTAGGAAGTTGAGGAGAAGAAAATGGAGTTTCTACAGAAGGAGATGGCAGATTACCTGGTTCAGTGGTGGAAGTTTATCATTTAGAGGCCTTTCCTTTTCTGAAAATCACCTCTAGATCAGCTACAGGTGTAGCTAGAGGCAGCTGTGGATGGGACCATGTGTGTCTGCCTCTTGAAGCCACAACTAAAACATCAGGCTCACTCTAGTGGAGTCATCATAATGGAGTCGCCAGATGCACAGTAGCAATCTTCAAAGGCTCCGATGCCTGATGCACCTTCATAATCAGAGGCTCAATGTCGTTCAATCTCGGGGAAAATTTTCAACTTCATCCCCAGCAACGATGCCAAAAATGTTGGCATTGGAAGTCACTCCTGGATTGCGGTAGGAGCAGAGCCCGACGCCCATCAATTTATGTCACAAATAATTTAATGGGGTGATCGAATGGATAAAGACTCAAGAAGATATCTCTCTAACTCAAAAAACCGGTCTTGGTATGTAGAAAAACAAAGCAGGTCTTGATCCAACTTCTGTCAGTGAGATGATTATAAAATGAGTAGATGGAAGACTTAGTGAGATGAGTGAGCAAGACTACTTTGGGCATCATGCCTTTCAGCAGCTTGAGGAGGAAAAACTCAGAATACAAGATCCTCTTGGTTCAAAGTTTCAGGGAATTGAAGGGTGACTTGACTGGATCTTCCAATTCCAAATCATTCAGCATTGAGAAAATACAAGAAATGATTAGAAACAATAAAACTATTATAGTGATCCAACATACATCATCCTATAACAGTGCAACTCGACTAGATCCTCCAATTTCAAGTTGTTCTAACACAGTGTACACAGAGAGATGGAAAGAGGCTAACATTCATAAGGCAAGAAGTCTCAAATGCCAATACATAACCAAAGCAACCAGTGCTTCATCGAAACTTTACAATCAAGAGCCTAGCTCAACCATCGATACCTTATGTTAGAAACATTACTTGTCTTCGACATCGGGATATCTAGGTCTGCAGGCTGCACAAGGAACGCCCAAGTGCAGCGCATAGAGGAAGTCCTTTTCGGACTTAAAATCAAGCGAGCGGGAAAAATTATAGTGTTAACGGTCCAGATCCACCCATATGAGCAGATCAATGACCGACGGGAAATCAAGGATAGCAGAGTTGCGCCGAGAATAGCGCAAATAGATTGTGCCCATATTGTATGAAGGGAAGAACAAAAGCTGTCCATCCAAAGGACGCGTGGCGCGAGATCTAGGCGCATTGGCTTTTTGGCAGTCGCGAGTTCAAAGGGTGAAGGTTTCATGTCATTGTACATCTCGAAACCCCAAACCTCGAAGCGTCGAAAGTGCCCAAAGGCGGGCCCACAATATCAAGGAGCAGTCTCAGCCATCCATCTAAAGGGGACACCTGGTGCGTGATTAGGCTCCCCGCCTTCTTGCTCATCACGATTTCGAAGCGCAAGAAGTAGCTCCCTCATATCCCCGATGCGTGAAGTGACGAGAGCATCCAGGACTTGGGGCCCACAACAACGCCGGGTGAGTTTAGGACCGTCAGATTTGAAGGATGCGTGGCGCCATATTAAGCCATTTCGACATTTCTCTCATCGCGCTTTCAAGAAGCAAGAATCAACCTCTTCATATCCGCGAATGTCGAAAGCACCTTTGGGAGTAAGCACAGGGTCATAGCCCATGGTCACTTGGGAGACAAAGAGAGCTGTGCAAGAGGGGTCAAAGGCACCGAGTTCAGTTACAGAGGGGATCATCGTGATCTCCAGGCGCCATCAGATCTGATCTCAATCCTGTGTCTCGCTTGGAGTAATTGAAGGCACGAACAGGTGGTTGAAACCTCCTTTCATTCATTAAGTGTGAGGTATGGAGGATCTAGAAAGTGGTTTACTCGAAGGGGTCCTGTGTATCGATTTTTCCAAAGAAGCCATGCCGAAGTCTTCGAAGAGATAGAGAAGTCTACACACGCTAGCTTGGCATTTAATGGCTCAGCTACCCTCCCTACAGGAGACATGCGTAGTTAAGATGGCGCGTGAAGAAGGATTCTAGTACGAGTTTGACTGAAAAGACACCTAACCCTGGGTGACTGGGCATTCCTCTGTTAGGTGAATTCTCCTGAGTATATAGGCTCAGTTTTTGTATTTTGTAAGTATCAATGGTTGAGATAAGCTCCCGATTGTAAAGTTTTAGCACAGACTCTAGTTCTCTGGTTATCGATTGGTATGTAATATTTCTTGTTTAATGATAGACAGTCTTCTCACTCCATCTAGTTTTCATCTTATACTAAGAGAGTTTGTGAATGACTGATTCGTGCGAATTATTGCGATGATGTTATGATAAAGGATTTATTGTTGCATTATTGTATTCTCTGGTTTTTTGCGTTCGAATGTGAGAAGATCTTGCGTTCGGATGTCTTCTTCTACATTCTGTTAGAAACCGGATGTTTATGACATACCCTTGCATCTCTCTGATACAAGTCTTCCCCCTACTCACCCTTACTACAACTCATTGTCTGAAGTTCTCTAAGACCTCACTTGCCCATGCATGCTTGGCCTATTTTTGGAGTTAGAACCACATAGTTTTGAGTTAGCTTCCATTTGATCACCCTATTAAACAAATCGTGACATTAACTGATGGGCGTCAGGCTCTGCTCCTGCTGCAATCCAGGAGTGACTTCCAACGCTAACATTTCTGGCGCCGTTGTCAGGGACGAAGTTGAAAATTTTCCCGGGGATTGAACGACATTGCGCCTCTGATTCTGAAGGTGCATCAGGTATCAGAGCCTTTGAAGATTGTTACAATGCATCTGGTGACTCCATTGTGACGACTCCACTGTGGCAAACCTGCCATGTTAATTCTGGCTTTCAGAGGTAGACACACGTGGTCTCATCCACAACTGCCTCTAGCTACACCTGAAATTGATCCAGAAGTGGTTCTCAGAAAAGGAAAGGTCCATGAAGAAGAAACTTCCACCACTGAAACAGGTAATCCACCATCTCCTTCTATAAGAACTCCATTTTCTCCTCCTTAGTTTCTTAATAGACCTCCTTCAGAGGTTTCCCGTTTCCTAAATTTTGGGAGTGTTCCTGCTGAGTTTTCCCCTCCTGGTCTGGGATTGGAGGGAGAAATCCTTGTCACTCCCCTCTCCTCTGAAGTTGTACCTTGGCGTAGACCCAGGACTACAGAAGATTTCCCCACTCCTATCTTTACTACTCCTCCTCTTGTTACTATTACTACTCCTGTGCTAGGAGGAGCATATGCTGACTTGAGCTCGTTAGCCTTCTCCTTAAATCCCCTCTTGTTTCCCACTCCACTTCAAGACTCATCCCCAGTAGCCCCTTCGCGAACTCCTTCTCCTCTAAGCTCCCCTCTACCTAATATTCCTATGGCTAGTGCTAATATCCCTCTGAATAAAATGGACGCCATAGTCATTGTCAGATATGCTCCCTTAATCCTACCTCATCCTATGAATCCTCTCCCTGTTGGAGATTACTTGAAATACATGCCCAAGTTCACTAGGGAAGGGGATGTAACTACTGAAGAGCATCTGGCTGCTTTATATAGTTATGCAGACAACCTGAACATTGAAAATGAAGATGTCTGGATGAGATTCTTCGTCCAGAGCTTGGATGCTGAGATGAGGAAGTGGTTTAGAGGAATGGCCCTTGGAACTATTGCTGGGATCGAGGCCCTGGATGGTGATTTCCTGAGGCAGTGGGGCGATAGAAAAGATTTCATGTATTACATGATAGAGTTCAGGTCTTTGAAGAAAATGGAAGGAGAGTCCATCTGTGACTTCTCCAAAAGATTCAATAAGATGTATAATAAAATCCTTGCCGAAATAAATCCTTCAGAAGCCTCAGCCAAGATTTCTTATGCTAGTGCATTTGGCCCCGATTTCTGTCTGTTATTGAGAGAAAGGAGAGCCACCTCCTTAGCTCAAATGCAAGATGCAGCCATAGAAGTGGAATCCAATGTATTAGCATCTGACAGACTGAGGAACAAGGCTGACACAGATAGAAGAAAGGGAAGGTTGGAAGCCTCAACTTCTGTCCCATTGGTGCCCAACCCTCAAGTGGATGAGCTGACCAAGATGGTGAAGTCTCTGTCTGCAGAGATGGAGAGAATGAAGGTGGAAGTGAGGCAAGCATACAAGGGCCCTCAGAACGCCGAAAACAAAGGAGGTTTCAGGAGGCCAAACCATATCATTTCCCCGACTGTTCAAAGGGAGAGGGGAAGAGACAGAGAAGACCAGAAGATTCAAACCCCTTTCCAAAAAAAATTTATGGCCGAGGAAGAAGAAGGGGAAGCAGATGAGTTGGATCCTAAAATCCATTGCTTTGGAGACACTCCTCCTTTTCCTCATCTCACTCAATCAGCATACGAGGAGTCCCTCATGGACAGTCAGCTTAATGAATTGAGCAAGGAAAACATGACTAGTAGCCGCCAAGGAAGATATGACCTGAGGTCCCAGAAGAAGGTGGTAACACCTGATGTTCCTGAGCAGTCCACTAGAACATAGAAGCCTGCTAATGAAGTAGCAGACAGTCACAGAGGAAAGAAGATCCGACCCCTCTCTCCCATAGTTCAGAGTCATGTTCCCGAAATAAGAGAAATTTCGAAGCTTACATATTCTTTTAATTTCGAGCATGAAATTCAAAAGATCAGAATCCTTGTGCCCCTAACTGAGTTGATTAAGAATGAAGGGTTCAAGAAGCGCTTCTCTGAGATTTTACAGTCTGAGATCTCATGCCTTCCCACAGATTCCATCAATTTGCAAGATGAAAAGCCTGCAGTTATTCTAGGTCCTATGGTAGAAGACAGGAATGATTCATCCCCTCCCTTCTACACTTCCCTGAACATCCATGACAAGGTACTGCACAACTGTTTGATGGATTCGGGGGCTTCTCATAACCTCATGCCCAAAATTGTCATGGAAGAGTTAGGGCTAGAAGTCACCCGAGCCTATCATGACCTCTATTCCTTCGACTCCAGGAAAGTTCAATGTCTTGGGGTTATCAAAAACCTGGTCGTGACCTTGTTTCAGTTGCCCATGAAAAGTGTGGTCATGGATATTGTAGTGGCTGATGTCCCCCCCAAGTTCGGTATGTTGTTATCAAGATCTTGGATAAAAATACTGGGGGGAATTTTGCAGATGGACCTCACATATGCTACTATCCCAGTATTTGGAGGAGAACATAGGAGGCTATATAGGGAAGCCCAGTTGGCCTATAGAATCAGTGATGAAGCCAATCCTACCAACCATCCTATTTTTGCCTTAGACACTGATTTAGGTTCCAGTTTACTGCAACTTACTCACACTCCCGAGCCCCCTCTTAAACTCAGAAAGCATCCCACCACTCCTCATGAGTTTCCTCCCTCCATCATTCCCATCTGGAAAATGTTTTTTGATGGAGCCTGTTCCAGGGAAGGCGCTGGCGCTGGGGTGTTTTTTGTGTCCCCTTCTTAGGAAACCATGTCCCTGTCATATAAGCTAGAATTTGAAACCACCAACAATGTGGCAGAGTATGAAGCCCTTGTTCTAGGATTGAGAGCTGCAAGGGAAATGGGAATTCAGGAGGTAGCAGTGTTCGGAGATGCAGAGTTGGTGGTCCAATAGATCAGAAACGCTTATCAGGCTAAGCACCCTCGACTCAGAAATTAGAGAAATGAAGTATGGGACCTAATTGACAATTTCTTATCAGCCTTCAACATCTATTTTATTCCAAGGGAGGATAATGCTGTGGCCAATTCTTTAGCTGTTTCAGGTAGCCAGTTCAAGGTCCCTCAGCCGCCTATGGCCAAATATGATGTTGAGATAAAATATAGGCCCTCTGTACCAGACAATGTCAAGCATTGGAAGGTATTCGAGGATGATCTGGAAATCGATAATTTTCTCCAATCTGTTGATGAATTTTCTGCGTTGCACATTGATCAGGATCCTGACACAGAAGCTAACCCTCACCCCGAGGTGTTTTTAAATAAAATTGCTAACCACCAGATTATTTAGCTGCCTAGCAATCACATTCCAAGGGGACTTATTCCTTTAGAAAGATTTTTCGATGGGAATGATGTGGCAGTGAAGGGTAGAGTTTCAGGTGAAGGTGCTAACACATCCGAGTGCAACATTGGCACACCAGAAGAGCCTAAGTTTGTCAAACTGTCAAGTAGTTTGACCTCAGAACAGAGGGCCAAATATACTGAGTTGCTGAAAGAATTTGCTGATGTGTTTGCATGGACCTACGAAGACCTCAAGACATATGACACGTCCGTCATTGAACAAAAGATCCCACTGAAGGAAGAGGCTAAGCCATTTAGGTAGAAGCTAAGACAGATAAATCCCATGTTGCTGCCTGTCATGGAGAAATAAGTAAAGAAGTTGTTGGAGGCCCAGATCATCGTCCCCCTGAGATATTCCGAATGGGTGGCCAATTTGGTTCCGGTAAGGAAGAAAAGTGGAGAAATCAATCTTTTTGTTGACTTCAGGAACCTGAACAGGAGCTCAAAGAAAGACAATTATCCCCTGCCCAACATGGAACACATATTGCAGAGGGTAACCGGTGCATCTAGGATTTCCATGATTGATGGTTTTTCTGGTTATAATCAGATATCGGTCATGCCTGAGGACAGAGAAAAAATGGCCTTCACCACTCCTTGGGGCACATTCATGTATGCCAAAATTCCATTCGGACGGATGAATGCAAGAGTGACGTTTCAGCAAGCCATGGACATAGCCTTCATCGGGGAGAAAGATAAGTTTGTGGTGATCTATCTGGATGACATAGCAGTCTTCTTGAGGTTGGATAAAGAGCACTGCTGTCACCTGAAAAAAGTTTTTTCAAAATGTCAAAGGTTCGACCTTTCTCGAAACCCCAAGAAGTCTTTATTTTCTATGGAGGAGGGGAAGTTATTAGGCCATATAGTATCAGTAGAAGGAGTGAGGATTGATCCTAGCAGAGTGGAGGCAATTTGGACCCTGTCGCTTCCTAGGTCAAAGAAGGATATTTAGGCTTTTTTGGGGAAGATTAATTTTATGAGGAGATTCGTCTCGAATTTTGCTGAACTGGTGAAACACATGACAGCTAGAAGGGAAACGAAGTAAAATGGATGGCCGAACCCAGGGAATATTTTGTCCAAATAAAAAGAGCATTGATTGAGGCACCTGTGCTGATCAGTCCCGACTATTCCAAAGATTTCCTAATCTTCTCTTTCGCTTCTTTTGATATAGTAGCAGCGGTCTTGCTGCAGAAAAATGAGGAAGGGTGAGAGCAACCTATCGCCTTCTTCAACAAGGCATTAAGAGATGCAGAGGTCAGGTATGAAATCATGGAGAAACATGCCTATGATTTAGTGAAATCTCTCAAGGCTTTCAGAGTCTATGTCTTGCACTCAAAGGTGACCGCTTATGTTCCTTCGACCTCTGTGAAGGACATCCTGGTACAACCCGACATAGACGGGAGAAGAAGTAAATGGATAGCCAAGATCCTGGAGTTTGACTTGGAGATAAGGCCTACCAAATTGATCAAAGGTCAAGGCTTATCCAAGCTGTTGGCTAAAGCCAATTGCCAAGATTTGGGGGTAAGTTTCATGAACGAATGCTCAGGAATTCAACTGGGTCAGTTGTCTGAAATAGACCCTAAAAGAGAGCCCCCATTGGATCGATGTCCTTGGTATAAGGATGTCATATATTTTCTGCAGGAGTTGCGGCCCCCAGATGGCCTGCAAAGAAACAAAGCAAGAGCTCTGAAACTCAGGGCAGTCAGGTACTGCCTTATTGATCAAATTTTATACTGGAAAGACCCCCTGGGGGTGATTTTAAAATGCATGGATCCATAAGAGGCTGACAGGATCATGGTCGAATTTCACAGCGGCTTGTGTGGAGGGCAGCATTCCTGGAAGACTACAACCCACAAAATTCTCAGAGCTGGGTACTATTGGTCCACCTTGTTCGCTGATGTCCATAGAGGAGTTAGAGCTTGTATCACATACCAAAGATTTTAAGAAAAGCAGCAGCTCAAGTCTCTGCCTTTATAGCCTGTAGTTGTTTCGAGACCTTTCCAACAATGGGGCCTGGATTTTATTGGAGAAATCCACCCTGCTTCTAGTGGGCAGTATAGATGGATCCTGACTGCCACAGATTTATTTACTAAGAGGATCGAAGCCATCCCCACCAGGAGTGCTTCCCACAAGGTAATCATTGGGTTCCTGGAGGACCTCATCACAAGGTTCGGCTGCCCAAGTAAGATTGTCATTGATAACGCAACCACTTTAAGGTCTGAGCCATTAGCCAAGTTCTGTGAGTAGTTCGGGATCAAACTGATTCACTCCACCCCATATTATCCACAGGGCAATGGTTTAGTAGAATCCTTCAACAAAAGCCTAATAAGGATCATTAAAAGATTACTGGAGGACAACAAAAGGGCTTGGAACTCGAAGCTGAAATTTGCTCTATGTGCCGATCGGGTGACCACAAAGAGATCTATAGGCATCTCCCCTTTCCAGTTAGTCTACGGAGCAGAGGCTGTCTTCCCTTCTCAGTTGGCCATTCCCATAGTGAAATTCTTCCAAGATTATCAAGAAGAGACCAATGACATGATCAGAAGGATTCATCAACTGGTAGAAGTCTAGCAGGCTAGAGAGCCGGTAATGGACAAAATTCAGGATCATCAGCAGAGGGTCAAGCAGGTTTTCGATAAGAAGGCCAAGAAGGAAGAATTTCGGATAGGAGACTTGGTGTTGAAATGGGATGCGCCTAAACAAGATAAGGGAAAACACGACAAATTTGAAGCCCTGTGGATTGGGCCTTTCAAAATCTCAGAGGTTTTCTCAAATAACACATATCGGCTGCAAGATTTGGAAGGTGAAGAATTTTTCAGCAGCCTAGTAAATGGGCATTTTCTTAAAAAATGTTTTGTCTGAACCTTCGGTGGCTCCTATGTTTTGTAAATATTGTCCTTTATGTTCTTCATTTTTTACTTTTATTTTTTTGGCTTAGTAAATGACTCCATAGCCCAACAGCAAGGCACTGGAACTGCAAAATGAGTCCTCAGAGCATCACAGGGATGACTCTATCCCCCATGGAGCCTAATGTTAGCAACATTACTTGTCTTTGGCATCAGGATATCCAGGTCTGCAGGCTACATGAGGAGCACCCAAGCACAGCGCATAGAGTAAGTCCTTTTCGGACTTAAAATCAAGCGAGCGGGCAAAATTATAGTGTTAACGGTCCGGGTCCACCCATATGAGAATAGCGCAAATAGATTGTACCCATATTGTATGAAGGGAAGAACAACAACCGTCCATCCAAAGGACGTGTGGCGCGAGATCTAGGCGCATCGGCTTTTTGGCAGTCACAAGTTCAAAGGGTGAAGGTTTCATGTCGTTGTACATCTCAAAAACCCAAACCCCGAAGCTCCAAAAGCACCCAAAGGTGGGCCCACAATATCGAGGAGCAGTCTCAACCGTCCATCTAAAGGGGACACCTGGTGCGTGATTAGGCTCCCCACCTTCTGGCTCATCGTGATTTCGAAGTGCAAGAAGCAACTCCCTCATATCCCCAATGCGTGAAGTGACAAGAGCATCCAGGACCTGGGGCCCGCAACAGCGTCGGGTGAGTTTAGGACCGTCAGATTTGAAGGACGCGTGGTGCCAGATTAAGCCATTTCAGATTTTTGCTCATCGTGATTTCAAGAAGCAAGGATCAGCCTCTTCATATCTGCGAACGTCGAAAGCACCTTTGGGAGTAAGCACAGGGTCATAGCCCGTGGTCACTTGGGAGACAAAGAGAGTTGTGCAAGAGGGGTCAAAGGCACCGAGTTCAGTTACAGAGGGGATCATCGCGATCTCCAGGCACCATCGGATCTGATATCAATACTATGTCTTGCTTGGAGTAATTGAAGGCACGAACAGGTGGTTGAAACCTCCTTTCATTCATTAAGTGTGAGGTATGGAGGATCTGGCAAGAGGTCTACTCGAAGGGGCCTTGTGTATCAATTTTCCCAAAGAATCCATGCTGAAGTCTTCGAAGAGACAGAGAAGTCTGCACATGCTAGCTTGGCACTTAATCGCTCAGCTACCCTCCCTATAGGAGCCATGGACAATTAAGATGGCATGTGAAGAAGGATTCCAGTACGAGTTTGACTGAAAAGACACCTAGCCCTGGGTGACTGGGCACACCTCTGTTAGGTGAATTCTCCTGAGTATATAGGCTCAGTTTTTGTATTTTGTAAGTATCGATGGTTGAGCTAAGCTCCCGATTGTAAAGTTTTAGCACAGACTCTTCTCTGGTTATGGATTGGTATGTAAGATTTCTTGTTTAATGACAGACAGTCTTCTCACTCCGTCTAGTTTTCATCTTATACTAAGAGAGTTCGTGAACGACTGATTTGTGTGAATTATTGCGATGATGTTATGATAAAGGATTTATTGTTGCATTATTGTATTCTCTGGTTTTTTGCATTCGAATGTGAGAAGATCTTGCGTTCGGATGTATTCTTCTACAGTCTGTTAGAAACTGGATGTTTATGACAGACCCTTGCATCTCTCTGATACAGTTCTTCCCCCTACTCACCCTTACTACAACTCACTGCCTGAAGTTCTCTAAGACCTCACTTTCCCATGCATGCCTGGCCTAGTTTCAGAGTTAGAACCACATCGTTTTGAGTTAACTTTCATTTGATCACCCCATTAAACAAATCATGACATTAACTGATGGGCATCGGGCTCTGCTCTTGCTGCAATCCAGGAGTGACTTCCGACGCTAACACCTTACAAAAATACAACAATTGAGAATATATACTCAAAGAAGTGCGCTCCCTTGGCGTCAGTAGGGTAGCTGAGACATTAAAGTCCAACCTATCATGTGCAGGTTCTTTGGTCAGACAAGAACATCAGATCGAAATGGGCCTTTCTGATCAACCTGCACACCAAACGGTCTTGGGCAAATTGCTTGCCAGAACATCCATGCCTCACATTCATGGCTAGAACTGAAGTTTCAACTACCAACCTACTTTTCATTAATCGCTCCCCTCTATCATGAGCGACCGAAAATTCAAGCACAAGAAATGACCACACGCTCGCTTCCTGAGCTTGGGGGCTAGCTTCCCCTGGGGCCTTTTTATAAGGCGCTTCGATCCTCCTCCTTTCAGGAAATTCTCTCATTCTAGCATTCAGGACTCTTGGTGACTAAAACTGCAAAAATGACCCGTCACATGGAAGATGGATTTGGCTTCAAAAAACAACAGACACGATCCCTTTTCTTTTGATCATATTGGCTCCATATCCCTTGATTTCTTTGTCCTTACCCCATACAACCTTGTGCTGTGAATGTGGGCCTGCACCCAAGACGCCTTTGACACTTCGCGTTTCAGGGATCCTAGCTGCAAAGAAAAAGTGTTTCACAGTTGCGATGGGCGAAGTTGCGATAGAGCCTGATCATGCGCCATGTGTTCCTCTGGGATGGACGGCTTGGATCATTTCGGCGAGATTGTGGGCCCGACACTAGGTGCCTTCGACACTTTTCGTTTCACGGTTGGGAGGAGGCTGATCCTCGTTCTTCAAAGTTGCGATGCACGAAGTGGCGATATAGCCTAATCGTGCACCACATGCCCCCCTCTGATCGGATGACCCTGAACATCTCAGTAATATTGTGGGCCCAAATCCTGGATGCCTTCAGCACTTCGTGTCTCATGGATGGGAGGGAGCTAATCCTTTCTCTTCAAAGTCACGATAGGTAAGGTGGTGACATAGCCCAATCGTGTGCCACGTGTCTCTCCTTGATCAGATGACCCAGAACACTTTCGGCGATACTGTGGGCCCGACATTAAAAGCCCTTTTCATTTCACGACTCGCGAGTTTGTGGGTCGAAGAACCTCGGCTCATCTTTTCCAAACTCCCGATACTTGAGATGGCGATATGGGTTTGGCTCCTTTCCTTGTCAGTGCCCTCCACATGTAACCATCGGCCAGGGATCAAGTACTAGTGCCTCTTGCAACTCGCGATCTCATGAGTTGGAGTGTCAAACTTTGGCATTCTCCCCTTGCGAAGTCCCGAGACGCGATGGCTCCTTTCCTTTCCACAATTCTCGTGATTTGCTATCTTGCGCAACCAAAGGATATGGCCCGCCCTCCGATCTCATGAAACTTGAGTTCAAGAAATAATCCCACGCTTAAAATGATCGAGATCAATGCCCCCTGTAACTTCGTGGGTGCTCCACAGAGAATTCCGACTGTTCACTTCCTTGAAAACTTCTTCGCTATACTTGGCATGACTCGGTCGACTACAATTATCCATCGACCGTTTCTCTACTCCATCGATGAATCCTTGCCATTGAAAACTAAATGCCCACTCGCTTGATT
>JASDQU010739527.1:0-27727 GCA_032191745.1 Picea mariana | reverse complement strand
CAATAATGCAGGGAAGTAAGCAATAGAACATTCAACATCATTCACACATATGAAATATACAGAGACAGATATTTCCTGAGGAAACCCATAAAGGGTAAAAACCTCTTCTTCTTTATATGATAAGTAATCTTTACATTCTGTACATTATCATACTTATGAGCACCAACTCATAATGTGGCTACAACCTCTATTTTGCAAGCTACAACTTGCTGAGAACACCAACTCTCTGTTTTCTCTAGCACCTACTAGAAGGAAGCACCAACTCCCTGGTTTCTCTAGCACCCACTAGAAGGAAGCACCAACTCCCTGGTTTCTCTAGCACCCAATAGAAGGAAGCACCAATTCCCTAGTTTCTCTAGCACCCACTAGAAGGAAGTAACAACTCCCTAAGTGTTCCAGCACCAACTGGATGGAAGCACCAACTTCCAGTCACACAGGCAACCTGTATAACAGAGAACAATAGTTCTCCCTTGCACCACCTTGCCACCCTGGTTTCTATGGCTACAGCCAGATGGAAGCTACAACTCCTTGTGTTCAAGCACCCACTTGAACCTCTGAGGACAAAAATCCTCCCTAGCACCTCCCTAGCACCTTGAAATATTAATTTTTTCTACTTAAACTTATTACAATGATATAATGTTCAACAATGGCTTACCAGTCTCATCACTGTTCTACTACACTGCCCTACTCTGTCACCCTCTTTGTCTTCCTGCACACATCCCTTGTGCTTTCTGTTCTTCTGGATTTTATGCTCTGTGTGCCATGTTCATTCAATGCACCATTCCTCTTCTGTGCATTTCATCTGTTGCACACTGCCTCCTTCTACACGCCTGAATCGACTCTCAACAACAGTGCCCATCTCTACTTTGTTCTGCATTCTTATAGTCTCTCTGCAGCTTGTGCATGCAATCTACGCAATTCTTTTGCATGCTCGACACCTCATGTCGAGTGCTTTGCCTGGTCATCATTGCAACTCTTTAGCTTCTCTGGTAGTTGTCCCATGTGTCCACATCACTAAGTGTTATGTCGAGATTCCTTAGCCTCTCCATCAGTCAAGACTCTTCGTCTTCTTTGTCACAGTCGAGCTCATTCCCTCTGTTGCAGTTCCAGGCTCCAACAGTCTTACATCTGTCCATAGCCTGTATGAACAGTCTTCATGCAACTGGAATATGCCTCAAGACTCTTCATCTTCTATGGATATCACCTTGAAGTCTCTTCAAGTCCTCTAGCAGAAACCATCAGTTGTTTCTAGCAGTTACACTATGAACCTTCAAGAAAATGCATCAGCAACTGAATTGTAACTGATCGATTAACTGTGAAGAGAAACAACAGCCCTTTAATCATATTCCTGATTAACCTGCACCGTGGGATTATAAATTATGGGTCTTGTGATTATTTCTCCATTTCGCAATTCGACATTTCGGCATTTCAGCATTCCTGTGGTGAAGAGTTATCTTGATGCTCCATGTCGTGATCTCCGAAATGGAGTTTAGTTGTTAGCGCCTTTCACAATTTCGCATTTTATCACTTTGGGACTCCTGTGATGAAGAGTCTCGACTCTTGACTCCTCCAACTCCCGATATCCAAAACTCCGGTTGATGTGCCCGTTTCAGGATTTTTGACGTTTCTCATTTCGGCACTTTGGGACTCCTGTGATGAAGAGTCTTGACTCTTGACTCCTCCAACTCCCGATATCTGAAACTCTGGTTGATGTGCCTGTTTCAAGATTTCGACGTTTCTCATTTCGGCACTTCAGGACTCCTGTGATGAAGAGTCTCGACTCTTGACTCCTCCAACTCTCAGTATCCGAAATTCTAGTTGACGTGCCTGTTTCAAGATTTCAACGTTTCGCATTTCGACACTTCGGGACTCCTGTGATGAAGAGTCTCAACTCTTGACTTCTCCAACTCTCGGTATCCAAAACTTCAGTTGATGTGCCTGTTTCGGGATTTTGGGGTTTCACATTTTGCAAGTTCCTGTTGTGATTTACTTCCTTGACTCCTCCAGCTCCCAGTATCTAAAACTCCAAAATGGAGTTTATGCTTCTGATCTTGCCATGCGATCATCATTACGCTATTGGTCTTGCCACTTTCTCTTGTTTGTCATCGTCGAGATGAGCTTGCCATCAATGACAAACAAATACTTTGCCTTTTGTTTGCATGTTCTTGTCATCAAATGAACAAGCACAGTCTTGCACTCTGCGTGCACCTCTGCACTATCGCTTCTGGTATTCATGAGCTTGCTCTGCTGCGTCTCCCAAAAATACTTCTGGTGCCCACCTGGCACATTATACCTATACTCAAGCCATCATCACTGCTGTACTTGCCATCAATGATAAGCATACACTGCCTGTAAAGCATGCCAACAGAAATTTCTTGAAACATATGACTTTCCTCATATTCAGACCAACTGATAAATAAATCTTGACAGGTTTGAGCCCATGGGAACCTATCCTGTTCCATTGGGGCTGCATATACTCCTTTGATATCTACTGCATGCATTCGATACTTTACCAAACCTACATTTAGTAATTGCAACATGGTTCGAGCTCCGATTGGGCATTCCTCGAATTGTTGCACTTGTCCTAGCTTCGTGTCGGCTATATTCACACATTCTTCGGTTCATAGCGAGTCTTTTTTAGCGTACAACTTGACCACATCGCTCCAGGCGATAAAATTATCAGGGGCACCGTATTCGGGGAGCTCAGAATCCCTTATTGTGTCTATGATCCAGCTTTGATGTTCCTTACAAGTCCTTTAGCGAGGCCACAGGGTGAGATCTGTTCGATAATCGGGGAAGATTCTTACTTGTAAATTAAGATAGAGGAAGTTTAGCGATTTAAGAAACCTGTGATAGGAAATAAACAAAATGAAAAGACTAATATGTACCTATGTAGCCCGCTAGTCTCAATCATTTAATACTTATGTGATCTCAACCACTCCTTCATATGACCTGTGATGACCTAGCCAAAGTCCCCACTCCTTTTGGTTAAATGAATTATGTTAGTATATCATGAAATGGAAAATCAAGTACGACATCCATGAGCATTTTTTTAAAATCGTCATAGTAATTATTTGACCTTTGGGGCCAAAAAGAGACATTGAAGGTGAGCGTGCATGTGTATACTCCCAAAATGTCGAACACCATAAAAGGAAAGTCATTAAATGCCCCCAGAATGCGTATTATCAAGCATGTAAAACATCATTCATTGAATAACGGAGGTGTGGAGAAAGATTAGAAGGGTCGTACTGGATGTTCTCTGTAACATTGATCGACAGTGTTTACATGCTATGGATTGCATCCGTCAAATAGCTATGGTGCATCGAGTCTTTAAACACCATGTCACAAGGTGTGAGTGTTGCACCGGCATGTTATGTTTCGCTCCTTTGTTTTTCTATAAATTCTGGGAGTTCTGTGGGAAATATTATGCTTATGCCGAGCTTATACTCTCTGGAATTACGGTCTGACGAATTCATCTTGGTGAAGGCTTGCGTAGATGTCCTCCGTCACCTGTAGACGACCAATTTGCTACACTACTGCATAATGGGATCTCCTCCAAACATGTGATGGGGTCTGCGGGGTAGCCAGAGCACCAGGTTTGAGCCCCAACGTGCCTGGGATTCTTTCTGGTCAGCTTCCCATGTCCTTGAAAGTCCAACAGGGGGTGCAGGTTTTGGATCAGAGATGGTGTCGACGTCCTCAGTGGATATTGAAGCTGAAAAGGGTGCATCTAAGAAAGGTATGCTGGTAAATGCACCTTCTCAAGAGAAGAAACTATGGAGAAGAGGAAGGCCTAGGAAAAAATCGAGCAATGGGGAGGAAAACTGCCTTTCGGTCAAGCTAAGTGTACATCCAGCCCCTAAGGGGTCTACGATGCCTACCAACTGGTCGAGGACGGTTGGGACTACTGGTAGAGGAAGCGAGAGATGACAAGAAAAAGCACTAGGTTCTCCCGTCGAGAGCCCAACTCAGCAATTAGAACTGGAAAAACTTGTGATAGACGAACTCTACCAAGAGAATAGAGACATGCGGCGTCAATTGGTGACAAAAGACCAGAAGATACCATCGTCACAAGGTCATGTAGGAAGCATAGTTTGGCTATAGAGATGGCTTCAGGAAGCACACGATACAATTGTGCAACTATGGGAGGTGCAATGGGAGGTGGGAGAAAAGAACATAGTGTAGGGTGTGAGTAGAAAACCTGGGAAAGGTTTACGTGTGGGGAGGTATAACGAGTGATTTGGTGCCTCTCATTCTCCTGAGTGATTTTTTTTTGGGCAAAATTCCTTTTCTATTTCTCTTTTGTTGTAATGATACTCGTCTTTTCACTGTTACCGGACTAGTTGGTTGCGGTCTTAGCGTGGCTTAGTTGTATGTGATCCAGCCTTGGCGGAAACCCTTTAATACTAAGTATCGAAAGTATTACGAATGTATTATGATTCTTTATGGATGGAAAATTAGAAAAATTGACTGTGTTTTCTTATCATAATTCATTAGATTGCACAAATTGTTTGATATTGTAATCGTCATTGTGGTATTGTTGGTATGTTGATATCTTTCCCTTTTGTGAAGTGTCTGATATTAAATGATGCTTTTGTAGCATTATCGACAACGAATCATTAGAAATATTTTAATTATGGGAGGTAATCGTTGATAAGTTAAGATCTTATTTGGGACTTTACTCACGCCGAAAACATTAATAACAGACTAAGTACTATGGGTGCCGATATCAGGTGGTATTTAAAAAATAAAAATGACGCCTAAAATATATCAGGGGTCGGAGGTCGGCAATTGTACTTCCCAATTTGCGTGGCATTTACTATTACATTTTTCTGCAGAAACATAATGGATCGGTCTTCGATGAAATCCTTCCTAGGGTGTGTTCGTAGGAAAGAAACGCTTTCGTCGGTTGATGCCGATGAGGGTCAGTACTCAGCTACTTTGAATTTCTAAACGATTTTCACCACCTTACTACTTTTACTGATGCTGAACCTTCGAAGCGTATTGGGGAAAATTTTGGGTCGCCGATTCCTTGAGTGGTTGTCAAGTCCTCTTTATGGTTAAGATGACTCTTCGTTACAAGTTCAAATAAACTTTAATTAATTCAATTAGGAAACGTATAGGATAAGCAAAGGTATCAATTTCATAACTTAAGTGAAGACAGTCGATGCAAGAGATTGAGTGGTACCCAGAAAACAAGAAAAGTCATAGACCTTTTTTAGGGTGTGTTGAGTGCTCAATAAATGGCGATTCACTGGGAAAATGCAAAATATTTGGTTCATAACGGGCACACATTTATTCATACCTTTATATATTACATAATTATTTATTTATTTATTAATGAAAGTATCATTTTAGGACTTGGCCATTCACTGGGAGGGCATCAATTTCCCCTCTTAGATTCTGCAATCGATAGGTACCTGCCCCGATTTTCTCGGCCACTTGGAAAGGTCTAGGCCATAGGCTTTGAAACTTAGAATTTTTTCCCTTTGGTTCATTTTCTTTGTCCCACTTTATCACTAAGTCTCCTACCTCAAAGGTCTTTTCTTTAGCCTTATTCTTATCAAACCATCGTTTCACTATCTGTTGATGAGCTAGGAATTTTGACCTAGCCTTTTCTCTCTATTCTTCCAACATGAGCATAGTGTTGATCCTCTGTTGCATGGACGATGAGGGTTCCTCATTGGAATCTTGGGCCAATTGGAGAGATGGTAGATAAATCCCTTTTGGGAGGATGGCTTCCTATCCATAGACCAGAAAGTATGGGGAATTCCCTACAGCTTCCTTGGGTGTGACTCTATCGGCCCATAGAGCATTATGGAGTTGGTTGTGCCAATTTCTTTGGTTATCTATAACCGTTTTCTTCAAAATTCTTACGAGGTTTTTATTAGTTGACCTTGCCAAACTGTTCCCTTGAGGGTAGTAATTTGCAGAGTACTTGATCATGATCCCTTTGTCCAGAGAAAACTCTATTAATAGGGTAGAAGAAAAGTAAGTTACATTATCAAAGACCAGAACAGAGGGGACACCAAACCTTCTGATCAGTTGTTGTTCTATAAATTGGATTACTACCTTCTCATTTACATGAGTCAGAGGAATGGCCTCTACCCATCTCGTGAAATAGTCGGTAGCAGTAAGAATGCACTTGTGGAGTTTTGAAGAACTAGGAGTAATTTCTCCTATGATATCCAACCCCCACTGCTCAAAAGGCCTGGAGACAATCATGGGATGAAGCGGGATTGCTGCCCTTTTCTCCTTTCTAACACTTATTTGACAAGTATTATAGTTCCTAGCATGAGTATGAGCATCTTTAAATAAGGTGGGCCAGTAATAGCTGACTCTCAGAATATTATGGGCGGTAGTGTTCCCTACAAAGTGTCCTCTGACAGGGCCATCATGGAGTTCCTTCAGCACCTTTTCAGTGTCCTCTCGTTCGAGACATCTCAATAGTACCCCATCATAATTGATTTGGAAGAGCACCAAATTTATAAGGCGATATTGTGCAGATTTCAATCTTAGGGCTCTCCTTTCCCTAGGTTGAGGTTCTCAGGACAAGCTCTGTGATGTAAAAGATAAGATAAATCCTTGTATCAGGAGTCTTGTCTTGGGGAGATGTATGTTACTTCATTGCACCATAGTTTCATTTCATTTTCCCACCCAGGATCTTCATTTGCTTGATCCTGTGCTTCGGATGCGAGCTTACACAAACCTTGTCCTCTTACTAGCTTGCCAGGTTTTATATCTAGATCAAATTCTTGGACTACTACCATCCAATTACCCCTTCTTTCCCCCATTTCTTGTAGGGTAAACAGGGATCGGGCCGCAGAGTGCGGCACAATCACCTTAGTGTGATTCTTGAGAATGTAGGACCTGAAATGTTTTACTGCCTTATAGACCGCGTATGCTTGTTTTTCTATGGAAGGATAATTGAGCTCGGCTCCTTGAAGATTAGTACTCATAAAGGACACTAGGGCTTCGTTATTTTCATCGTTCTTCTAGGTTAAAACCGTCACTAGTGATTGGTCAAAGGTGAAAGTATAAAGGGAAAAGTCTCTATTAAAATCGAGACTTTGCAACACCAAAGCCCGGGATATGGTGGCTTTGATATCGTTGAAAGTGTTTTTTGGCTCATCATCCCACTTAAATTCAACATCCTTGTGAATCATCTTTTGTAAAGGTTTGATAATTTCGGCGAAATCGTGAATGAATTTCCTCACAAAATTGATTTGCCCGAAAAAGAAATACATGGATTTCTTGTTATGGGATAGCGGGAGTTGGGATATGGCCTTAATCCTTTCTGGATCTATGCGAATCCCTTCTCAAGATATAATATGACCTAACAACTTACCTTCCTCGACACCGAAGATAGGTTTCTTAGGATTTAGCGATATACCATACTTCCTGCATCTCTCAAAAATCTGGGTTAGGTGTTGGATGTGCTCTACCCTATTCTTCGAATATACTGTTACATCATCTAGATACACCACCACACACTTATTGATAAGTCCCCAAAAATCCACGTTCATGGCCCTTTGGAAGGTGGCTCCTACATTGATTAACCCAAAAGGCATGCATTTATAAGTGAAGGTTCCCCATTTGGTTCGGAAGGTGGTTTTTAAACGACCTTCCTCTGAAACCAACACTTGGTTGCAGCCTGAGAAACCGTCTAGTAAAGAAAAAATATCTGAGCCCGACACGGTCTGCAGGAGTTGTTCCATCGGTGGGACGGGATAATTTTCCTTTTCTGAAGCTCTGTTGAGGTTCCAGAAATATATGCACAATCAGAAATCTCCCGATTTTTTCCTTACTGGGACAAGATTTTCTACCCAGGAAGAATGTCTAACCTGAAAAATTATCTTTGCATCTAAAAGTTTCCTTAGTTCCTGATACATGAGGGGTTCCAAGGATGGGTGATACTTTCAGAGATTTTGCTGGAAATGTTTCATTTCAGGTTTCAACGGGATGGTGTGTTGAATAATACAGGTGTCGTACGTTTTCAAATCCTTATAGGACCACGCGAAAACATCTTGGTATTGCCTGAATAATTTGAGGTAGGCCTTCCTCTCTCCCTTAGATATAGTTTTGTCTAGATTAACATTCTTCGGGGCCTTTGGAGTTTCAAGATTCACAGTTTTATGAAGGGGGTAGGAGCTACCAGTCTTCGCATTTTTGGGTCCTTTAAAACGATCCTTTAGATCAAATAGACTCTCTAGATTAGATATCTCCCTTGGGATTGTGTGAGCCTTCAATTTTCCGACATCTTGTCCTACTTGGGGATTAGTTTCAGTTGTTTTCTCTTGGAACTCTTCATCATCTATGGCTAGGTCTTTGAAATTGTCTTGGTTGGTCAATAAGTTTATGATTTGCTCGTCATCTTCAAAGACTTTCTAATTAGAAATGTTGTTCGACACTGACGGTTTGTAGAGTAGCTCTACAGTGAACTTGAAAGCTTCATAATATTCTAAAGGTGACAGTCTAGAAGCGACAATGGATAATGAGTCGGCAAGAGTGTTCTTTTCTCTAGGTATCACGGAAATATTGAAAGCGTCAAAGCGCTCTATTAGCCTATACACCTCCTGTTGGAAATTATTAAGATGAGGCAAATTACAATGTACAATGTTCCTTACTTGCCTAACAATAATCTCAGAATCGCCGAAAACCTTCAATTCCTTGACACCCAGATCTATGGATTTCTTTAATCCTTGTACTAGAGCTTCATACTTGGCAGTGTTGTTGGTAGATTCGAATTCTAGCCTACAGGATAGGAAATAACGTCGCCCTTTAGGATTGATAAGGATACACCCTGCTCCTGACCCTTCTTGTGATTTGGATCCATCAAAACAAAGGATCCAAATATGTAAAAGGTACTCACCCTTTCCTCGTTCTATACTAATTTCTTGCTTACTGATCTCTTGGCCTGTAAGCTCAATCGTAGGATTTTGGAAAAAGAGAGTGTTCCCTATCGGCGTCAGTGGTTCCTCTTGAAAGATTATTTTAGAGTTTTGAGTAAGAGGAAAAATGGATAGTAGAGGATCAAAGTCCTTGAAGTTGGAATCACATGAGTAATTTCCCAATACTGGGAATTCGGTAGACGCGGGTTTGTTCAGGGTTTCTAGGTTGTTGATCATATGCTTCAGTTATCTTTCTCTGTCGATTCTGATCATGTTCTTGTATCCTTTTAGTGGTAACCAAAGGTGTGCCCAGTCCATACTAAAATATCCATTCAACTTCTTAGACCAGTCATGACTCAACAGTAGTCCATATGTCTCTAGGATATCTACTACAATGATATCAATTATTTGCACGAAATTAGGATGTGTCGCTATCCTGATCATTACATCTTTGAGTTCTCCCATAACCTTGACTTGGGTTCTGTCCAGTTGTATGACATTGTTATCACTTTGGAGAGGGACAACAACCAACTTATTACAAACTGCCAAAGGCATTACATTAGAAGATGCCCCCGAATCTACCAAACAATTGTGAAGATTTCGGTTGAAGACTTCAAACGTTAGAAGGAAGGGTGGGACAAAATGTCTCTCCTTCCTTCCTTCCATGTAGGTATTTATGGTCATCTTGCTCAACAGATTGGTTGGGGATAGGTTCTTCTGCTGACCATTTCTAGCCGTCAAGTCTTCTACAGAGCCCAAATCTTGCAACATAAAGTCTTTCCACTGAGAAATTCTACATATATCCATAACCAATATATTAGCCTTTAGCTTCTTTAAATATTTGACTATGTTGTAATATAGTTTGGGAGATTCCCGAGTATGGATGATTATAGGTTCCTTACCGGGGGAAAAAGGTATTTTTGGGTGATCGGGGATTAACTTACTTTGCGAGGCTTGGACGACACTGGTATCTTTCGAGCCAGGTTAACCTTTACTATGTGTTTGTGCTACCGAGACTTATGTGGGTTATTCCCGAGGTCTAAACAGATCATCCGAAGACATGATCATCTCGGGATCCCATATTAGCATGGCTGTGTCCCGTGGTGGGTCAACCTATTCTTGATTGATAATATTCATGGCTGAACTGCCTGACCGTTCGGTCAGGGAAATATCATCCAGAAAAATATTGGCTATCAAATTCATGGCGTGTACCCATTGAGGACATTCTCTTTCAAAGTGGTTCTCCTGGTGATAAGTATGGAAAGAATCAGATGCAACATTCCCTAGGTCAATGTTTAAGTTGGATGGGGGAGGTTCAATTGCTTTGAAAGGCTGTTTCCTTTTGAAGAATGACTTATAGGGTTTTTGGCTCTGGTTTCCCTCCCCTACGCTCCTTTTCATGTCTATGATTTCATTTGACAATTTCTTAACCATGTGTTGTAGGTATTCTATATCTCCATTACCTTTGTTAGGAGTTTGTTCGACCAGATTCCCCGACGACCTAGTCAAAAGGAGACCTCTCTTGGGAGGGGGCTGGGTTTCTCTCTTTACAAGAGAGGCTTGGCCTTCTTTACATCCTTTCATCTGGAATTCTATCGTTTGGCTTCTTCAAAATTTTTCACAAGGGTTTGTTTGACGGATCTTTTTACGAACATAGAGATAGAAGCCGGGAGCATGTTAGCATAAACCTCGATTTGCAACTCTTGAGTTGGTTTCACCATGGGCTGGAATTTGTTTAAGATGGTCATGAATCTTTGACCCTCTCTTTTGGGGTCATGGTGGTTGTGAACAACTCAGTCATCAGGGCTCCTGTAGTAGTCTTTTCCGCAAAATTATCTAGAAAATCCTTTTGGAACTTAGTCCAGCTGGTTATAGATCCCACCGAAAAATTAAAATACCATGTGGAGGCTGAATTTTCAAACATGTAGGGAACAATTATGCAGACTACGTCTTCATGTTGAACGTTCATAAGCCTAATCTCAACTATGAATTTCTTGATATGATCCTCTGTTAAACCTGAAGTTTCAAGATCATACTTGGGGAGCATCTTTTCCGGGAGCTGGGGGAGATTATGTACTCGTCCAGGGATGACCACGATGTCTCCATCCAACCAAGGTTGGTTGTCTTGAAGTGGAAATTATTTTTCCTCCTCACGACCATTGTTCCCTTCCATATATTCGAAGTCAGAGTCAATCTCTTCTTCTTCTGAAAAGTCTTCAGTCTCGGGGATGCCGCCGGCTTGCATATCAGGTATTAGATCAAGAGGTTCTTGGGTTTTGGTGATTACAAAATCTATTAAGTCTTCGACGGAGTGTACAAAAAATTCATCGAGAGTGCTAACCACCGATCTACTTTGTTGTTTTCTCCGAGGGAGGATGGGAGTTAAGGACAACATGTCGATATGTCAGGCGTAGGCTCTGGTGATTCTCCTGAATTTTTTCACTTCCTCGTGAGGGAGGGTGTAAGGTATTTTAGGGTGAAAAGTTTCTTCCTCGGACTGGGGTGAGTTACCCACTTCACGAGTACTCAGTAAATGTGGGTTGTCTGTTGGATGACTAGCCATGCATGTGGACAATTACAAATCTGTAGGTTGTTCTAAATTCTATATAACTTATATATTCAACCATTCATTCTCAGGCCCTCCTTCTAGTGCCAATTTTGTTGATGGGTCTTAAATCCCTTGATTCAACAGCAGGAACCAAACTTGCCATTGAGGCCCAATTAGACTCTGCAGTGTTTGAGATGGAATGGTTCTCCAGATCTTGCGATCCAACCAATTTATCGATGGGCTTTGTGTTTTCTTGTGAAGGCTCTCCCTTCAGGTAGGACTGTTATTTTTTGTATTTTTCTCCTGAGTGGGACTAGTTTGAAAGATGCAAGCTAGCATAAGCCAACGTGACAAGTAACAAGATTGAGTTTCGACTACTGGGAAGAGGCTAAGATTGGGATAACCCATTGCTCAAACATGCAGGCAATGATTCTATGCTGAAGGGCCTAGTACTAATACATTAACCAAATGAACATTGAATTACTATCTGAGAAAAAATAATTAACAGAAAGAAAACACATATGTAATCAAGATCACGGTAAGAAAAATAATTCATCTACCATAACATTCACCACATAAGAACGCAATGATTTATCTTCATCATTAAGCAAAGAACATCAAAATATTGCACCATATAACTTGACAACAAAATTAATTGCTCTTACTCATTTACTACATCATTCATGGAACAGGATAGGAAGTAATTCTTATCCAACTCCAATCACATACATTTGATGAAAATAACTTTTCTTTGGTCCAGAAGGACTTCTCAATTCATAGTAGTCTCAAAATAATTATCAACAACCAAAAATAAATAGTTCTTACAACAACCATCGACCCTTGACTAATCGGTCGATGTCTCTATTTATAATATAAAATTAAACCGAAATTAATGGCTAAATATAGTTTGAATCAACAAACAATAACCACATGGCATGGTCATCCAACAGTTTCTTTAACAGTTCATCTGGGACATTTCTTGAAACGGATGACTTTCTTCATATTCAGACCAGCTGATAAACATATCTTCACAGGTTTGGGCCCATGGGAACCTGTGTTGTTCCATTGGGGCTGCATATACTCCTCTGATATCTATTGCATGCATTTGGTACTTTACCAAACTGGCATTTAGTAGTTGCAACATGGTTCGAGCTATGATCGGGTGTTCCGCGAATTGTTGCACTTTTCTTGGCTTTGCGTCATCTATCTTGGTGCATTCTTCGGTCCATAGAGAGTCTTTCTCGACATACAACTTGACCACCTCGCTCGAGGTGATAAAATTGTTGGACACACCTACCACACTTAGAGGGGGGAGTGAATGAGTGTGGGGCTCTTTTTCCCAAAACTTCCCTCTTGCACAAAAACTCATCAATTAGCATTCAACATTTATTCATTACCCATTGTTGTCATTTATAACCAGTTATATGTGAGCACATATCAACAACATATATCAAAAATATATCATCAAAAAGTCATCACCACAATGAACACAAATAACACAAGATTTATGTACAATTTTCTTTTTATTACGGACTACAATCCTTGGGGTTTATTAGCAACAACTGAATAGAGTACAATTCTGTAAGAGCACCTTCTCTATAATGCAAGACTCAACTTACACCCTCAACACCAACTGAGATGAGGAAACAATCCTCAACATATATCAATATGTCAACAGGTACGTGACCTGTTAGTAGTGCAGCCCGCGTGTGAACGTGCCCTGGCTCACTACAGCCTGCGTGTGCACGTGGACAGTGTATAATGCAACAAGTGTATGCATCTGAGCAACTAGGTTTTTGCTTTGCTTCGCATGCTCATATCCTCTGCAACCTGCAATCACTTTCTCTTATGTCTTCCACTGTCCAAACTGACCCACAACCAGTCACAACACATCCAATCTCTCCAATATATTTCTCATGCTCCACAACAAATCAATATGAATGCTATCTCAACCATGTATAAACAACTAGTATACCATAGCAATCATGTCACTACTGAATCACAAGAGTTTTGCTCACTCCATCAACAAAATCCACCAAATTGAACTACATCATATAATCCATACCAAGAATTCCCTAAGAATTCACAACACATCAAAAAATAGTATCCATCAAGACAATAATGTAACCATACCAGTGTCTCAATGATAGATCTGAGGCCATAGAATGCAGATCTGGAACCTGCCTCATCATGCAAGAGCTTGGCACCAGCTCAAACACAAATCTCCATGATTTTATCCTCTCCACGCTCCCTGTACACATTCAACTTGCATGTRCACTCACCCTATACACCACCAACCCACGTGTACATGCACCCTATACACAGATAGCCCGCGTGGGCATCAGAAAATAGGGTTTTCTGTGAATTCAAGAATTTTGCCGTTAAGATCTCCGACATTACCGAAACTTTGATGCGTCCATGAGATCCTCCTCTCGCTCTCTTCCTYAGAATAGATCTTCAATCATGCTCAAGAGATCCACATCAATAATATGCTCTCACAAGAAGCTCTCCATCAATACTCCAAAACATATTCACAAGAAGCTCTCCATTGATCCACAAAAAAGGATTCTCACAAAATGTTTATTTTACAAGAGATCCTAGCTTTTTATTTATACTTTCATCTTCTAGGTCACTTAACCCATTTTTAGGTTACTTAACCCATTTCTAGGTCACTTAACCAATTTTCCTTATTTTAGGGTTAATCACTTTCCATGAATAGAAAGTTCTCCAATAATTTATCATTTAAATATTCCTTCTTGATTTTGTCACTTCATTTTATCATTTAAATAATCTTTCTTGATTTTGTCACTTTACTTTATCATTTAAATAATGATTTCTTCTTTTCAAGCACTTTGACTTCTTTGACTTTTTGGGGTTCAAGTCATCATATAGGGGTCCTTCAACTTCGTAGAGCCATAACTCTCAAACCATGAGGAGTTATGTGACATTCCACATACCACCGGAAATGGCATGTCAAGCACTATCCATCTAGGATATTTTCACTGAAAAATTCATTGATCTTCATCTCATTAGTCCACATGCAAGCATGGTTCCTCCAACTGTTCTTCTAGGATAACTCAATCCATAAAGCATCTTCCCATGAGGGCTTTCACCATAAGGGGACCACTTTGGAGTTCATCCATTTGTGCACCTTATCAACCATGATATGACAATAATGATTCATCTTTGTATCAATTCACCACTGCATCATATATATCAACTATGCATCATGTATCAAGGACAACTCATTGATCCATCAATGCATCATATCAATGATCCATCTTTATCAATTGGTTTCCACTTGGACATCTATCATTCTCATCAAGGGCATCATATCAATGATCCATCTTTATCAATTGGTTTCCACTTGGACATCTATCATTCTCATCAAGGGCATCATATCAATTATCCATCTTTATCAATTGGTTTCCACTTGGACATCTTTCATTCTCATCAAGGGCATCATATCAATTATCCATCTTTATCAATTGGTTTCCACTTGGACATCTATCATTCTCATCGAGGCATATACATTGTTCATCAATCATCAATCAATCAATTACTTGACATCAATCAAACCAAACCATTTGCATCAATGACGTATGATCCAACAATCTCCCAAATAATCAAACCATTGGCATCAATGACAACATGATCCAACAAAACTTATCGGGGGTGCCTTATTCAGGGAGCTCATAATCCCTTATTGCATCGATGATCTAGCTTCAGTGTTCCTTACATGTCCTTTGGTGAGGCCACAAGGTGAGCTCTGTTTGGTAATCAGGGAAGATTCTTACTTGCAAATCAAGATAGATTAAGTTTAGCGATTTAAGAAACCTGTGATAAGACATAAACAAACCTAAAATACTAATACGTACCTGTGTAGCCCACTAGTCTCAGTCATTTAATACTTATGTGATCTCAGTCACTCCTTCGTATGACCTATGATGACCTAGCTGAAGCCGCCCCTCCTTTTGTTTAAATGAATTATTTTAGTATATCATGGAATGGAAAATCAAGTACGACATCCATGAGCATTTTTTTTAAATCTTCATAGTAATTATTTGACATTTGGGGCCCAAAAGAGACATCGAAGGCAAGCATGTGTGTGTATAATCCCAAAAGGTCAGACACCATAAAAGGAAATCCATTAAATGCCCCCAGAATCTGTATTATCAAGCGTGCAAAACATCATTCGTTGAATAACAAAGGTGTGGAGAAAGATCGGAAGGGTCGTACCAGACGTTCTTTGTAACTTCGATCGATGACGTTTACATGCTTTGGATTGCATCCATCAAACAACTGTGGTGCATCGAGTCTTTAAAAACCATGTCGTGAGGTGCGAGTGTTGCACTGGTACGCTATGTTTCACTCCTTTGTTTTTCTATAAATTATGGGAGTTATGTGGGAAATCTTATGCTTATGCTGAGCTTATACTCTTTGGAATTCCGGTCCGATGAATTCATCTTGGTGAAGTCCTGCATAGATGTCCTCCATCACCTGTGGATGAACAAGTTGCTACACTATTGCGTAATGGGATCTCCTCCACACATGAGACGGGGTCCGTGGGGTAGCCGAAGCACCAGGTCTGAGCCCCAGCGTGCTTGGGATTCTTTCTGGTCATCTTCCCATGTCCTTGAAAGTCCAACAGGAGGTGCAAGTTTTGGCTCAGAGATGGTGTCGGTGTCCTCAGTGGAGATTGAAGCTGAAAAGGGTGAGTCTAAGAAAGGTATGCTGGTAAACACACCTTCTAAAGAGCAGAAACTATGGAGAAGAGGAAGGCCTAGGAAAAAAATGAGCAAAGGGGAGGAAAATCGTCTTTCGATCAAGATAAGTGTACGTCTAGCCCCTGAGGGGTCTACGATGCCTACCAACTGGTTGGGGATGGTTGGGACCACTGGTAGAGGAAGTGGGAGATGACAGGAAAAAGCACCAGGTTCTCCCGTCGAGTGATTTTTTTTTTGGGCAAAATTCCTTTTCTCTTTCTCCTTTGTTCTAATGATACTCGTCTTTTCACTGTTACCAGACTAGTTGGTCATGGTGTCGGTGTGGATTAGTTGTATGTGATCTGACCTTGTCAGGAGCCCTTTAATACTAAGTATTGGAAGTATTACAAATTTATTATTCTTTTTTATGAATGCAAAATTAGAAAAATTGACTGTGTTTTCTTATCATAATTCATTAGATTGCACAAATTATTTTATCTTGTAATCGTCGTTGTGGTACTGTTGGTCTGTTGATATGTTTCCCTTTTGTGTAGTGTCTGATATTAAATGATTCTTTCGTGGAGTTATCGACCCCGAATCATTAGAAATATTTTAATTACGAGAGGTAATCGTTGATAAGTTAAAATCTTATTTGGGACCTTACTCGCACCAAAAAAATTAATAACAGACTAAGTACTACGGGTGTCGATATCGGGTGGTATTTGAAAAATAAAAATGACGCCTAAAATATATCGGGGTTGGAGGTCAGCGATTGTACTTCTCAATTTGCGTGGCATTTACTATTACATTTTTCTACTGAAACTGAATGGATCGGTCTTTGATGAAATCCTTCCCAATGGGGTGTGTTCATAGGAAATAAATGCTTTCATTAGCCGACGCCGATGAGGGTCGATACTCGGCTACTTTGAATTTCCAAATGATTTTCTCCACCTTACCACTTTTACTGATGTCAAACCTTTGAAGTGTATTGGGGAAACTTCTGGGTCACCGATTCCTTTAGTGGCTGTCAAGTCCTCTTTATGGTTAAGATGACTCTTCATTAGAAGTTCAAATAAAATTTAATTAATTCAATCAGGAAATGTATAAGTTAAGCGAAGGTATCAGTTTCATAACTGAAGTGAAGACAGTCGATGCAAGAGATTGAGGGGTACCCAAAAAAGAAGAAAAGTCATAGACCTTTTTTAGGGTGTGTTGAGTGCTCAACAGACCGTTGAATTGATAAGTGCTCAAGCGCTCGTTAAGAATAGTGTTTGGTCACTGCCGTTGGTCATGTGATATAAAAGATTTAAATAAAGTTTACGAGGACCTGTGGATCAAAAGGCCTCTACGTGTATAATCCAATGACGTTGATCAAACTGAATCTGATTGAAGGGTTTTTGTTTCATATAATGATTTCTTGATCAGTTATGATTGAGTTACACTAATTGAATCATCTTTCCTGAGTGGTTGAATCATTGTTCCTGAGCATTGGAATCATGGCTCTTGAGTGTTCTGAGATTACCAACATTGAGCATTGTAGATGTAGAGTGTAATGGATGATGAGAACATGAATAAAAGAAAGATGCTGAGACAAAGGAAGGTTGTTGTTTCTTTGTAAAACAAGTTGAATTGTATGTAATGAAGAATACAACATGAACAAAGTGAGAAAGTGCAGAGGGGATGCATAGCGCATAGAACGGATATGGTGCACATAGCATAATGCTCAAGAAGATACGAGCAGAAAGACATTGATTCATGCAGAGCAGAGAAGTGTAGCAGAACAGTGATGAGACTGGTAAGTCATTGATAAATGTTGTATCACTGTAATAAATTTCAGCAAGCAAAGATTTATATCTCAGGGTGGTGCTAGGGAGGATTGTTGTCCTTAGAGTTTCAAGTGGTTTGTTGAAAACAAGAAGTTGTATCTTTCATCTGGCTGAAGCTAGAAAAAATAGGGTGGTAGGGTGGTGCAAGGGAGAACCATTGTTCTCTGTTATACAAGTTGGTTCCTGTGTGATTGGAAGTTGGTGCTTCCATCCAGTTGGTGCTGGAACACTCAGGGAGTTGGTGCTTCCTTCTAGTGGGTGCTAGAGAAACCAGAGAGTTGGTTCTCTCAACAAGTTGCAGCTTGTAAAACAGAGGTGGTAGCTTCACAAAGAGTGGGTGCTCATAAGAATTATAATGTACATAAAATAAATACTACTTACCATATTAAGAAGAAGAGATTTTCTCCCTTTATGGGTTTCCTCAGGAATATTTGTCTCTGTATACCTCATGTGTGTGATTGATGTTGAATACTCTATTTCTTACTTCCCTAAATTATTGTGATCATCATTAAGTGTTCTTTAATGAGTTTAAAATGGGTATAATTGTTTAATCACAATAACAACTGATTCACAACCCCCTCGCTCTTAGTTGTCTATCATTTTAAACATGCCCGATTCCATTCTTTTGATAACATTAACAATTAAATTTGCAATGAAATCATAATGTAAAAACCACATTCTTCATCTTTGATGGTGCAATAAAATAAAATGATGCACGATTTCTCCATAATCATACACAGTAAACAACCAAGTCCCAGTCATCAAATTTCCGATTAGTAATGATCCCGATTGAGACAAATTAAACACACAATAGTCACGAACTTCAATTTATACCACTCTGTAGGAATACACAAACCATGCATAATGAAAAGAGGCATCTCTGTGACTTTCCATTACCATTTACTCCCAAACAATCAATTCATAACAATGCTAAGTTACTGGTTCAACTGACACAACAAAAGGAGGCAACGACTGTATAACCATTAACACCAATTAAAACTCTCCAACCAACCGATCAAACAGAGATGAGCCAATAATAAAAAACCATTGTCAATACTACTCAAAAAATTATGACAGTCAACAAGATAACCGACAGAATGTGACTGTTGAGTTTATAAAAATCGGGCTCTGTACCAATGAACACAAGAAATAATCAAGGGTTTGATCGATCATCAAAACACAGGGAAACTGGAGTCGACCATATCAACAACAGGTGAGAATCCTTTGAGACAAGCACGGTGGAACCACAAACCTTATAACCCTTAGCTTTGTAAAATAGGGTGATAGTTCAACACCAGGTAAGGTAAGCAATGATGCAGAGGAGTAAGGATTTCTCACTGGATAGTAACAAACACCAAGAACGCACAAAGGCATAACCCTCACGCTTTTCAAAAGAGTCAAACCACTTATAACAATGCCAATGGAAATTCATGCCCAGGTACTACCAATAAACTTAAAGATTACTTCTTGGCATAATGGCCACCCAATAACCAACTGTGCTAATGCCAATACCAAAACAATAAATCCACGACCCGGTGAAAAGATATATGGTGACCGAAAGGTGGTTTGAAATATACACAGTAACCCCATAGCATCGAATACAACTGGATATGGTTACCACAACTGTGAGGAGGAAAAAACAAGGCTAAATAGAGTGAAACCATCCAAAAAAATACCCATAAAGACAACAAAGAGACATCCAGTTTCCACTACAGAGAACAACGAAAGAAATCATAACTTCAACCATCGATTTTTCCATTTGCAAACGAATAACACACACAATAATTCAAAAGAAAACACCACGTGTTTACACAGTTTCCAATCTCATGGAAGACACAAACCAACACATTACCGAGCCAATGTTTATTTCATTACAGAGCGAATTCATGGATGGGAGAAAATAACCATACATGTAACTAGTGGCCTTAAAAATGCGAGCTGGTCGAGCAGTTCCATTCGCGCCTGATTCTCAGAGCTTAACCACAGAAAAACCAAATGAACAATAACCATGCTAGGGTGTCAACCAAGTGGGAGAAGTATGGAGTGACGTGCATTTACTGCACGTCGCTTCCATCCTCCATCTCATTCAATTCGTAGTACACGAAAGCCAGCGAAATCAATGCCATTAACCCCATACAATTAATTCCATGCATTGAAACTTGCACATATTTCTTTTCAAGTGCGCCACCCCAATCCATACTAACCATTCACAAAACATACCATAACATATATCAAATGTGCCCAATATAACTCAATATAAATCATATATCCACTAACATTACTAGTTAGGACTAACATTAATTCTTTTTATTTCATTTGCACATAGTATTATATAGTATAGTATAGTCCCCTTGGATTTTTTTATAAGTCCCTTTCCATTGCTCTTATTTCTTATCGTTACAAACATGTGTCTTATGAAGGTGTAATAGGTAATGAATCAAGGCGCCAGTAGAAAATGTAATAAAAATCAACATAAACCATCATAACATGGAATATAGAGCTTAGAATAACAGAATCAACACATAAAATGAATTATCCATCTGCCATTATGTCGCAATAAAACCAATATTTCATCATTAATCATGTAGAACCCTGTAAGAAACATCAAAAAACAACATAAAATGGGTGCATAGACTATCTCTGACGCTCTAGTCTACAAAGGGGCCCCCACCTACTATTATTATATATCATTAACATAGTTTAAATAATAGGCTTTAGCAATAATTTGCAGGCGAAATCCTCGTTGTGATTTTAATTGTCAACACACCTAAGTTTTAGCTCCATTAAAGACCTCATGCAGTGTGTTGGAAACAATTTATTAATGACTTACAAAAAATTTCTAAAAATTAGTAGTTTGTTGGATTCTTGTCTCTTTGACTGTTTCCACCTATCTCTAAGGTCTAGAATCATATGCAAGAGGTGGAATTTGAATTGTAAAGATACCATTGATATCCTAGGATATAAGGGAGGTATTGGAAATCATTGAAGGGGTTGGAATGTTTGGCATGAGACTTTTTTTGTAATGTATTGATGTAACAGAGTGATGTAGGAGCATCTCTCCATGTAGCCAGCCAGCCAGCCAGCCACGTCAGTGCGCATGCATTCATATGCCAAAAGGGAGGCGCAGCCTCATTTGAATTTGAAATGAATGTAAATTTAAATGTGCTTAGGTTGTTGAGACATGAAAAGTCGTGCTTTATGCAGGATGTAGATAGGATCGGCTTAAATGCTAGATCGGCTGAGATCTAGATCCATACACTAGACTAGACAACCATTGATTGTAATTTATTAGAGTAGGTAGACCTGGAGGGAAGCGCTGAGAGCACCTCAGGTAAAAGAGATTTTAGATCTCATTTTGAATAGGGAGAGTTGTTGTAATGGTTGAGTTGTAGAGACGAGAGAGCTCAGGAACACCATTGTAAAGATACAGGCATTTTGCCATTTTTAATACAAACAACAGTTTTTCCTGCACATGTTCTGTGTTGAGTGGATGTCTGTGTGTGTTCCCTTTTATTCTATAAATATATGCTATGGTCATATGTTTGCAGAGAGTTGTGTTGATTTCAAGCTTGAGAGGTCTTTGAGGCTTCATACCAGGAGGGTGTGACAGAACGCTGAGGTTCTGAGAACCGTGCACAGAGGATGCACTTCTGAACTCATAGGAGTCAGACAAAGATGTGCTAAGGCACAAGACTGAAGTCATCAACTCAGGAGGAAGACCTCAAGGTTGTTGAATACCTTGGAGGAGGGATGTGTATCTGAGACTTAGTTGCGGACAGAATCACTGGGGACTCAGTAGAAGCTCTGCCAGGTGGGCATTGAGCATACACACAGGTTGCATTGGAGAAGAATTCTGCTGAGAGTTGAAGAAGAAGAAGAAGACATAATCACTAAGGATTCTGGGAGAGATCTGCCAGGTGGGCATTGAGCAAGTGCAAGGAGTGCACAGGAGACAGAACCGTTGAGTGTTCTGTGGAAGAGAAGATACTCCGCCAGGAGGGCATTGAGAAAGTGTGCAGACAGGCACAGAGAAAAGAGAAGAGAATTCTTTGAGTTCTACTACTTAAAGAAAGAGTCCACTGTGGGACCTTTATTGGGTTGTTGAACACCCATAAGGCTCAGCCAGGATATTTCTTGAGCAAGGGACCAGGAAGGTATTTGTATTCTCCATCTGTGGGAGGAGGAAAGAAGACAAAATCCCCCAAGGGGTCTGAGTACTCGTAGAAGCTCAGGACAGATAGCACTTTGCACGCGAAGACTCTGCAGAGACACAGGAGTCAAAGAATTCTTAGAGGGTTCAGAAGAAGGAGAAAACTCAGGAAGGGTAGCGTTGTATACGCGCAACGAGACTCAACGTCGAGGAGTTCACTGAGAAAAGAAGACAAGGCCGAGGCCTTGGGAGAAATCTAAATTCCCTTAAGTCTGGGAAGAAATCGCGCAAGTTCAGGAGGAGCAACAGCAGCCATCAGATCGACAGGAAATCAGATATGGACCTTTGAGGAGTTCACGTCCAGGAGGAGCTCAGGAGGAGCCCATAGAAGGAGGAGACCGACAACCATCGGATCTTCCTCGGAAACCCCGTCAGCCGTTGGATCGGGAAGAGTTGCGCGGAGATTAGCCTCTGGAGGAGGAGCGCACGAGGAGGAATTATCTGAGGTGTCAGACCTTGGATCAGATCGCCGACAACCATTGGATCTGCAAGAGTCACGTGGGAGTTAATCCCGTGAACAGGAGGAGAAATCCCGGATAGGTCATCGGGATATTGAAGAGAGAATCCTAGCCATCGATCTTGGCAGGACACGCGTCAGTATTCTGGTGAGCCATCAGGATATCAATCATCGGGAAATCGGAGTTCTCGAGGTCATGAGAATCGGGACTTCGAAAGTCTCGAAATCCCAAGAGTAAATATGAGACGTCCGTATGAAGAGGGACACATGTCATGCAATCGTCCGTATCGGAGATCCGAGGCACCAGGCATCGACAAGGCGTTGGGACACTTGAAGTAGCAAAACTTGAAAAGGAATCTGGGTTGTCCATCTGGAGGACAGGTGGCAAGGATCGAGCGTCGTCGGCATTTTGTCCATCGGGATATCGGAGATCCCAGGGATGAGAGGTTTGTGCATTGCAGAATCGCGAAACGTGATTTCCCGATAAGGCCTAGGAGCGTGGGGCCACACGGACTGTCAGTGGGGGACAACTGTCAGCATATCGGGACTGAAGAAAGGCGTCGTAGTGGGAGCCGGCTATCATCACAGCAAGGGAGGACAGCGGCGTAGTGGAGGCTAGCTGTCAACGTAACAGAGTGTCAGGATTTGGACGATCGGGAATCCAAAGGGTGTCTGCATTGGGGCATCACAAAACCCGTAGCCCCGATGGGATTAGGTTGTGGTCATGGGAGTTGGTCATATGAGCGGGAGTTAAGCTCAGGAGGGCTAGCGCATGAAAGGAGCCATCAGGGATCGAAGAATCGCGAGTCCCGTGGACATAAACCTTGTGTCATCGTAAATGCTGAAACTCCGATGGGAGTATAGCCGTGGTCATGGGAAGCGGTCACATGGACCAAAGTCTAGCCAGGAGGGGCTAGCGCACAAAGAACTCTTCGGGAAATTTGAACTCAAAAACCCGATAGGGTGATACAAGGTTGTGGTCGAGTGGAGCCGGTTGTGTGGACTAAGGGCTTAGTCGTTTGGGGGCTAAGGGCAAAGGAGAGGTTATCGGTAATCAGGAATCGAGGATTCACGAGGACAGGGGTTTGTCATGACAAAAATACCGAAACCTCGAACCCCAAAATAGAGTCAGGGAAAGGTCACGGTCAGGAGCAGAGGTCGTGCCGACGAATGAAGGACCTATGGATTGGGTCATATTTCGACAGGGATTCCACTTGGGAATCTAAAGAACCACTTCGGCTCAATAGTGGGATTTTGATTGATCCTGAGAGTGGGTGAGTCGAGGATCAACCTCGCCTGCGTCAGAGTGGTATCAGAGCAGGATTTCATCTGTATATTGTAGGTGAAGGAAGACAGAGTTGCTGAGGACTCTATAGGGACTTGTTGAAGGGAGGAAGCAGTTCATAGACAGTCAGAGGGAGACTGTAAGATGAAGCTGGAACACTCGGGGATGCGGAGTGATAGCAGCAGATCTGCCAGGGAGGTAGATAGAACTAGAAAATTAGCTATTGAAGGCCATAGGAGGAAGAAGCCAGAGCTAATGAGCGCAACAGAAATGGATAAAGAGCTCGCTGACATAAAGTGAGAAATGGAGAAGCTCGAAATGAATATGCGACAGGATAAAAAGCCGAGATGGGTGCATGAGTGGCCCATGAAGACGCTAAAGGTGAAATGGCCAGTCAGGGAGCTGATGGCTAGAAAACAACAGAGGCTGTTAAGGAGATGGCTGAGGTATGCTGAAAACCTCAAGGCCACAGAGGAAGAAATGGTTTACATCTGTGAACCAGAGATTGGAGAAATTCTCGGTGAGGAGAATGATCAGAAATCATTCTGGGATCTCATAAACTGCCAGGAGGGCATTGGAGAGTTTCCATATTTCCAGATGGGCAAGGGAACAGAGATGAGATCGACTAATGATCTCAAGCACTGCCAGGTGGGCATAGAAGTAGAAGTTCCAGTTTGCCATGAGGGAAACAAGTTGAGATCAGTTGAGGACCTCACGGACTATCAGGAGGACAGCGAGGGAATTTCGCATTGCCAGCTGGGCAATGATTAGAGATCACAGAGGGATCTCGAAGACTTCCAGGAGGGCAGCGGAAGCATCGAAGACTGCCAGGAGGGCAGAGATGAAAATGTGAGGCCATATGAAGGTCTCATGGGCTTGATGGACAGTTCAATTCAGCAGGGGTTGCTGATGAAGATGGGATCGGTTGATCTCATGGTCTACCAGGGAAGCAACATAAACATCCCATATTTCCAGGTAGGCAGGGATGAGCTGGTGAATTTGGATCAGCCCAAGAAGCTGACAGAGCAGATGGAAAAGGATCAGCAGGTGTAGCTAACAGAGGAGAAGAAAGGTCAGAATGATATTTTGATGATTGGGGGAATTGGGATATTCCTACCATCTGCTAAGGAGGAGGCAGAAAATTCTGTGGTAGATGATACAACAACAACAGAAGAACAATCACAACTGGAGATGACTGTCGAAGAAGAGGAATTGGTGCATATGGTGCAGACTGCCCAAGTAGAAGAAAGAAAAGAGGATGAGGATTCTGAGGGATGGCTCATTAGTTCTAGCCAGGGGGCTGAAAAAAAAGAAGCTGTAGAACTGAAGCTAGCAGCAAAGGAAGCCAAGGAACAAGCAGACAGAGTTATCACTCCATGGGAGATGGAGTTGAAAATGTTGGAGGATTGGTTGAACAATCCAGGGCCAGCGAGAGGACTGACAGAATTTAAACTGTCAGGGAGGATGACTGAGCAGTAGGTCAGTCAAGAAGAGACTGCAGAGATGAAGTCTGCAGCAGAGTGGCAACTTGAGGCCACAGATGAAGATGAAGAAGATGGCATGGGAGATCATAGCAATCTGCCCATGTGCCAAAATTTTTTGCAGCTGAGGAGACTGCAACAAAAAAGCCAACCACTGGAGCAGCTGGACGAAGTAATAGAGGACCTCAGAAGGCTGATGGTAGAGTCAGTAGACACTACCAACAGGGAGCAGCTGGGCAGAAGAGGAGAAGCAACAACACCAGCACAACAGAAGAAGCAGCAGCAGGAGGATGGAGCATATGGACAGCTCCACAGATTCATTTTGGATCTAGGAGGATTCCCACAGCTACAGGGGAAGCTCATGAGCAGGAGCTCATGATTTTTGTAGCTGTGGAGTATGATGTAGGAGCATCTCTCCATGCAGCCAGCCAGCCAGCCAGCCACGTCAGTGCACATGCATTCATATACCAAAAGGGAGGCGCAGCCTCATTTGAATTTGAAATGAATGTAAATTTAAATGTGCTTAGGCTGTTGAGCCATGAAAAGTTGTGCTTTATGCAGGTTGTAGATAGGATCGGCTTAAATGCTAGATCAGATGAGATCTAGATCCATACGCTGGACTAGACAACCATTGATTGTAATTTATTAGAGTAGGTAGACCTGGAGGGAAGCGTTGAGAGAACCTCATGTAAAAGAGATTTTAGATCTCATTTTGAATAGGGAGAGTTGTTGTAATGGTTGAGTTGTAGAGCCGAGAGAACTCAGGAACACCATTGTAAAGATACAAGCATTTTTCCATTTTTAATACAAACAACAGTTTTTCCTGCACATGTTCTGTGTTGAGTGGATGTCTGTGTGTGTTCCCTTTTATTCTGTAAATATATGTTGTGGTCGTATGTTTGCAGAGAGTTGTGTTGATTTCAGGCTTGAGAGGTCTTTGAGGCTTCATACCAGGAGGGTGTGATAGAACGCTGAGGTTTTGAGAACCGTGCACAAAGGATGCACTTCTGAACTCAGAGGAGTCAGACAAAGACGTGCTAAGGCACATGACTGAAGTCATCAACTCAGGAGGAAGACCTCAAGGTTGCTGAATACCTTGGAGGAGGGCTGTGTATATGAGACTCAGTTGCGGACAGAATCACTAGGGACTCGGTAGAAGCTCTGCCAGGTGGGAATTGAGCATACGCACAGGTTGCGTTGGAGAAGAATTCTGTTGAGAGTTGAAGAAGAAGAAGACAGAATCACTAATGATTCTAGGAGAGCTCTGCCAGGTGGGCATCGAGCAAGTGCAAGGAGTGCACAGGAGACAGAACCATTGAGTGTTCTGTGGAAGAGAAGATACTCCACCAGGAGGGCATTGAGAAAGTGTGTAGACAGGCACAGAGAAAAGAGAAGAGAACTCTTTGAGTTCTACTACTTAAAGAAAGAGTCCACTGTGGGACCTTTATTGGGTTGTTGAACACCCAGAAGGCTTAGCCAGGAGATTGCTTGAGCAAGGGACCAGGAAGGTATTTGTATTCTCCATCTGTGGGAGGAGGAAAGAAGACAAAATCCCCCAAGGGGTCTGAGTACTCATAGAAGCTCAGGACAGATAGCACTTTGCACGCGAAGACTCTGCAGAGACACAGGAGTCAAAGAATCCTTAGAGGGTTCGGAAGAAGGAGAAAACTCAAGAAGGGTAGCGTTGTATACGCGCAGTGAGACTCAACGTCGAGGAGTTCACTGAGAAAACAAGACAAGGCCGAGGCCTTGGGAGAAATCTACATTCCCTTAAGTCTGGGAAGAAATCGCGCAAGCTCAGGAGGAGCAACAGTAGCAGTCAGATCGACAGGAAATCAGATCTGGACCGTTGAGGAGTTCACGTCCAGGAGGAGCTCAGGAGGAGCCCACAGAAGGAGGAGACCGACAACCATCAGATCTTACTCAGAAACCCCGTCATCCATTGGATCCGGAAGAGTTGCACGGTGATTAGCCTCTGGAGGAGGAGTGCATGAGGAGGAATTATCTGAGGCGTCAGACCTTGGATCAGATCGTCGACAGCCGTTGGATCTGCAAGAGTCACGCGGGAGTTAATCCCGTGAACAGGAGGAGAAATCCTGGATAGGTCATCGGGATATTGAAGAGAGAATCCTAGCCGTCGATCTCGGCAGGACACACGTCAGTATTTTGGTGAGCCATCGGGATATCAGTCATCGGGAAATCAGAGTTCTTGAGGTCATGAGAACCGGGACTTCGAAAGTCTCGAAATCCCGAGAGTAAATTTGAGACGTCCGTCTGAAGAGGGACACGTTGTTGGTTGTGGAGCCTGATTATCTTCCTGATG
>JASDQU010739526.1:94551-105032 GCA_032191745.1 Picea mariana | reverse complement strand
GGGGGGGGGGGGTCCGATATGGAACACAGACCGTTGATCTGAGCATGCAGATCTCAACCACTGAGATATGCATGCTCCTTACCAACATGCGGCAAGATGTCAAGTCACTCCTTCTGACCTTGGATATAACACATTTTGTGGGTTTTTAGCCCGCTTTCCTTCATTATTTCGCCAAGGGGTTAATTCCTAAGGGAAAACACTCATTTACAAACATATGTGCTAACATTAGGCTTCATGGGGGATAGAGATCTCCCTGCGAGGCTCTAAGAACCTCAGTAGTTTCAGTGCCTTAGTTTGGGTTGTGGAATCAGCTATTACAAACAAAAGAAGAATGATATTTGCAATGACATGAAGAAGCCATTCATGGCTCAAACAAAGAACTTTTTCAGAAAATGCCCATTTACAGGGCCACCAAAAACTTCAGTATCCTCCAAATTTTGCAACCTGTAAGTATTATTTGAAAACACCTTAGAAACTTTCAAGGGTCCAATCCACAGGGCTTCAAATTTACCATGTTTGCCTCTATCCTGTTTGGGTGCATCCCATTTGATTACTAGATCTCCCAGTTGGAAATCTTCTTTTCTTATCTTCCTGTCAAAAGCTTGCTTGATCTTCTGTTGATGTTCATGTGCTTTGTCCAACAACTGCTCTCTAGTCTATTGCACTTCTACCAGCTGCTGTATTCTTCTGATCATGTCATTGAGTTCTCCTTGGTAGTCTTGGAAGAATTTTGCTACAAGCAAGGCAAGATGAGAAGGAAAAATGGCCTCAACTCCATACACAAGCTGAAAATGAGAGACACCAAGAGACCTCTTTGCTGTCACTCTATCAGCCCACAGAGAAAATTTGAGCTTCAAATCCCATGCTTTCTTATTTTCCTCCATCAGTCTTTTGATGATCTTGATAAGGCTTTTGTTAGAGGACTCTGCTAGTCCATTCCCTTGGGGGTAGTAAGGAGTAGAGTGAATCCGTGTAATTCCAAACTGTTCACAAAACTAGATCAATGGTTCAACCTTGAAAGATGTAACATTATCAGTGACAATCTTGTTCGGACAACCAAACCTTGCCATAATATCCTCAAGGAAACCAATGATTACCTTGTGAGAAACACTCCTTGTGGGGATGGCTTCTATCCACAAGTAATTTGTGGCAGTCAAGATCCACCTATGATGACCACTTGAAGCAGGATGAATTTCCCCAACAAAATCTAGGCCCCACTGCTGAAAGGGCCCTGAAGCTACCACATGCTTTAATGGCAAAGACTTGAGCTGCTTCTTTCCAGATAATTTTTGACATTTAACACAAGCTCTGATATTTGCACAAACGTCAGTCAATAGACTAGGCCAAAAATACTCAACCTTGAGAATCTTATAGGTTGTGGTTCTCCAGAAGTGATGCCCCCCACATAGACTGTCATGAAAATCAAACGTAATCTTTTGGGCCTCCTGTGGGTCTAGACATCTCAAAAGCACTCCTAGAGGGTCCTTCCAGTACAAGGGTTGGTCAATGAGGCGATATTTAATAACTTTAAGCTTTAAATCTCTTATCTTGTTCTTCTCCATACCATCAGGAGGTCTCAATTCTTGCAGAAAAAATATAATGTCTTTGTACCAGGTACATTATGCCAATGGAGGGTTGACTTGAGGATATTTATCATACAACTCAGCCTGCTGATTTTTTGAGCAAGTGTTGATAAAATTAACCCCCAAATATTTGCAATTAGATTCAGCCAGCAGCCTGGCTAATCCTTGGCCTTTTACCAATTTTGTGGGCTTTATTTCCAGATCAAATTCAAGGATTTTGGCAATCCACTTACTCCTTCTTCTATCTATGTCAGCCTCTATGAAAGAGATGCTCATTCAGCCTGACATAGATAGAAGAAGGNTGACTTTTGAATGCATAACATAGATACTGAAAGATTTGAGAGCTTTCACCAAAGGGTAGGCCTGTTTTTCCATGACATTATATTTTATTTCAGCGTCCCTCAATGCTCTACTGAAAAAGGAAATAGATTGCTCCTAACCTTCAACATTCTTTTGCAATAAAACTACTTCTACTGTATCAAAAGAAGCAAAGGAAAAATCAGAAAATCCTTGGAGTAATCAAGACTGATGAGCATAGGTGCTTCAGTCAAGGCCTTCTTGATTTGGTTGAAAGAATCTTTGGACTCAACAGTCCATTTCACTTCATTCCCCTTTCTGAGCATGGTTGTAATGTATTTAACTAATTCAACAAAATTTGAAATAAACCTCCTCCAAAAATTTGTTTTACCCAAGAAAGAATGAACCTCTTTCTTAGATCTAGGAAAAGACAAGGACTGGGTGGTCTCCACTCTGTTTGGATCAATCTTCACCCCTTAAGTCGACCAAATGTGCCCCAACAATTTTCCTTCCTTCATTGCAAACAATGACTTTTTAGGATTTAGGGAGAGACCAAATTTTCTGCATTTCAGGAAAACCTTTCTCAGATGATAACAATGTTCTTTGTCAAGCCTGGAGAAAACTGTAATGTCATCCAGATAGATGACCACAAATTTATCCCTTTCTCCAATGAAGACGATGTCCATAGCTCGTTGGAAGGTTTCCCTTGCGTTCATTAATCCAAAGGGCATCTTAGCGTACATGAATGTACCCCAAGGAATGGTGAATGTTGTTTTCTCTTTGTTTTCAGGCAAGACAAAAATCTGATTGTAGCTAGAAAAGCCATCAATCATGGACATCCTAGATGCACCTGTCACCCTCTGTAATATGTGCTCCATCTTTGGCAGGGGGTAATTATCCTTCTTTGAGCTTCTGTCTAGGTTCTGGAAATCAACACAAATTTTGATTCCATTCTTCTTTCTAACTGGAACTAAGTTGGCCACCCACTTAGAATATCTCAAGGGGATAATGATCTGGGCGTCCAACAACTTCTTTACTTTCCTTTCCATAATAGGCAACATCATGGGGTTTATCTGTCTAAGTTTCTTCCTGAAAGGTTTTGCCTCTTCTTTCAAGGGAATTTTGTGTTCACCGATACTTGTGTCATATGTTCTAACATCTTCATATGTCTAGGCAAACACATCAACAAACTCTTTTAACAACTTAGCATATTCAATGCTTTGTTCCCTTGAAAATATGTTTGACACCTTGACAAATTTTGGATCCTTCTCTATACCAATGTTGCACTCAGTTACACCAGCATTATCAGTTGAACCCTTAACTTTCACTGCCACATCATTCCTATCAAATAGTCTTTCCAAAGGAACTAGTCTCTTTGGAATATGATTCCTAGGGAACTAAATAATATGATGATTAGCAATTTTGTTTAGAAAAACATCAGCATGAGGATTTCTTTCAGAATTATGATCTTGATCAATATGTAGTGCAACAAATTCATCAAAAGTCTCAAGGAATCTTTTGATCTCAAGATCATCCTCAAATACTTTCCAATGCTTGACATTGTTAGGTATAGAGGGTCTATATTTCACTTCTACATCATACCCGATTTTGGGTGGCACAGGGACTTTGAAACTACTTGTTGAAACAACCAAAGAATCAACCATGGTATTCTCTTCTCTTGGAATAAATGAAATGTTGAAATTTGAGAAAAAATTGTCAATTAGGTCCCACACCTCATTTCTATAAGCTCTTAGCTTAGGGTGCTTAGCTTGGTAAATATTTTTGATCTGATGGACAATTAATTCAACATCCCCAAACACCGATATCTCTTCAATTCCCATGTCTTTTGCAGCCCTCAAACCCAAAACAAGAGCTTCATACTCTGCCACATTATTGGTAGCTTCAAATTCTAATTTGTAGGACAAAGATATAGTCTCTTGAGCAGGTGAAACAAAGACCACTCCAACACCAACACCATCCCTAGAAGAGGCTCCATCAAAGAACAACTTCTAAACAAAGTTGATTGGAGGAGAATTTTCATAAAAAACAATGGACTATTTTCTGATCTCAAGAGGAGGTTCAGGGACATCAGTGAGCTGCAATAAACTAGATCCCAAATCAGTGTCAAGTGCAAAGAGAGGGTGATTAGTGGGGTTTTCTTCATCACTAATAATATAGGCCAATTGAACTTCCCTATATAGTCTTCTATGTTCCCCCCCAAACACAGGAATGGTAGCATATGTGAGGTCAATCTGCAATGTTCCCCCAAATATTTTTATCCAAGTTCTTGACAAGAGCATACCAAACTTGGGGGGAACATCAACCACCATGATGTCCATGACAACACTTTTCATGGGCAGCTGAAACAAGGTCACAACCAGATCTTTAATGACCCCAAGACACTTCACTTTCCTAGAGTTAAAAGAATATAAGTCATGGTAAGCTTTTGTGATTTCTAATCCAAGTTCATCCATGATAGTTTTGGTCATGAGATTATGAGATGCCCCTGAGTCCATCAAACAGTTATGCAACACCTTATCATGTATGTTCTGTGATGTATAGAAAGGAGGGGATGAATCATCTATATCTTCTATCAAAGGACCTAATATGACTGTTCGTTTTTCGTCTTGGAGATTTACCGAGTCAGTGGCATGAGATGAAGGCTCAGGCTGCAACAATTTAGAAAGGCACCTTTTGAAGTCTTCATGCTTGACCATCTCTGAAAGGGGCAAAAAGATTCTAATTTTTTGAATTTCATGCTCAAAGATGAAATAAGAGGGGGCCTTCATAATTTCTCTCACTTATGGGACAATACCTTTGGCTACTGGTGAGGGGTTTTGTGTCTTCTTTTCCTTGCTGCTGTCTACTACATTTTTAGAAAGCTTCTCTTCTCTGGTAGGCTGGTTAGGAATGTCAGGCCTCCCTTCTTTCTTTTTGGACCTGAGGTTGTATTTATTTGGACTGATATTGGTCTTCTCCCCCTTACTCAACTCATTTAGTTGGTTGTCCATGAGAGACTCCTCGTATGTAGATTGGGTTAAATGGGGAAATGGGGAGGTGTATCCAAGATAATGGATTTTAGGATCAACCTCTTCTTCCTCTCCTTCTTCATTAGTAACCAGGTTATTTTGGATAGGGGCCAGAATCCTCGGATCATCCCTATCCCTATTTCTTTGATCTCTTTGGATAATCTGAGGAGTATTATTGGGTGTTTTGAAGTTACCTCTGTTATCAACATTTTGAGTGTTTCTATAGGTCTGTTTTCCTTCAAGTTTTATCTTCTCCATATCAGGAAAAAGAGATTTTACTAATTTGGTAAGCTCATCAACTTGAGGATGGACAATAGAAGAGTCGAAGGTTGAGGCTTCATCTCTATTTTTCCTCCTGTCCCTATCATATTTCCCCCTAACTTTGTCAGATGCTACTATGTTAGATTCTACCTCTAAGGCTGCATCTTGCATATGAGCTAAGGAGGTAGATCTTCTTTCTCTCAGCAAAAGACAAAACTCAGGGTTGAAGGCATTGGCATAGGTAATTTTGGCAGAGGTTTTTGTAGGCTTTATCTTGGCAGGGATCTTATTGTACATTTTGTTGAATCTTTTAGAGAAGTCAGAGACAATATCCCCCTCTTTCCTCTTTAGGGATCCAAATTCTGTGATATAATACAAAAAATCCTTTTTATCCTCCCACTATCTCAAGAAGGCATCATCTAAAGCCTCAATCCTAGCAATGGATCTGGGGGTCAGACCCCTAAACCATTTCCTTGCCTCACCATCAAGGCTCTAGATAAAGACTCTCATCCACACATCCTCATTTTCAATGTTTAGATTGTCTTCATAACTATAGAAGGCAACAAGGTGTTCTTCAACAGTTATGTCTTCTTCTCCTCTGAATTTGGGCATGTATTGCAGGTAATATCCAACAGGGAGAGCATTCATTAGCTAAGGTAAGATTAGAGGGGCATATCTTGCAACCACTATGGAATCCATCCTATTTCTAGGAGGGTTAGCACCTGCCATTGGATTATAAACTGGAGGAGAACCAGGAGGGGATGTAGTTCAGACATGTGAGACTGGGACTGCGTTTCTGAGAGAAAAGGGAAACCACTAAATGTTAAGGGAAAATGCTACAGGGCTTGAGGGGACGTAGGTTTCTCCTTCTTTAAATGATGCAATTTTTATAGGAGTAGTAGTAAAGACTGGAGTGGGAAAGTCTTCCAAGGTCCTGGGTCTCAACTGTGGTACAAATTACAGGAGTGTCGAATCTTTCCAAACCGAGACTAGAAGGGGAGAAAAAAACAAGAAAACTCCCAAAATTTAAAATTCTAGAAGCTCCAGAAGATAGTGTAATAGGAAAATGAGAAACAACTATTGGAGTTGTCAAAGAAGGATTATGAAAATTACCAGAATCACCAGGTATAGCAATTGAAGCTCCTTCTCGAGGGGCCTTTCCCTTTCTGATAATTTTTTCTGGGTCAGCTTCAGGTGTCGCTAGAGGCAGTTGTGGAGTATACCTCACGTGTTTGCCTCTGGAAGCCACAGCTGAAAAAGTGGAGTCGCATCAATGGAGTCACCAGGTTAAAGTTGAAATCTTTGATGTACTAAGTTCTAATGCACCTTCAGAACCAGTAAGCTTTGTCAATCATTGTAACACACCCACAACGGGGCATACAAATTTTCGCTTTTCTTAAAGGACAAATTATCCATCCATGGTTTTTAATTTGGGAGGTCGGGGAACTAGTCTGACCTCCCGGTCAAGGATCTTCGATTCTAAAGCCAACGACTCTCTGAGACCCTGATGGTATCGCTCTGTAATTAAACACAGACCCTTTTGACTTCCAGGTGCAGGTCTAATGGTACCCGTGACCTTCCCTTCGCGCTTGGGAAATATCTGAGTTTGGGCGCTAGCCCCTTTTCTGATAAGCCCCTCCTTGAGGTGACCTTGGGCGATAATCTCACGCAAACACACAATTGTGGGTGCAACCAAAGGTGGTTTGAAACCAAACTACCTTTTGGCCTGCAATTCTCCTCGAGCCTCCACGTGTCCTTTCTTCAAAACCGTGGTTTGGATTGTGGCCTGCCCTCAACTTTTTAAATTTTGCACATCTCCGATCCCCGCAATGCTACGGGACCGCCAATCTCACGATCTTGATGGTGCCTCTGAACTGACAACTCAGATCTATCCTTGTTAAAGCTGCGATCCCCGCAATGCTACGGGACCGCCAATCTCACGATCTTGATGGTGCCTCTGAACTGACAACTCAGATCTATCCTTGTTAAAGCTGTGGATCAAATATGACCTCTTACAAATCAACGACTGTGATTTGAATCAGAATTCCAGACTTCAGAAATCTCAAGTCTCAAACTTTCCTTTCTTCCACATGTCAATCTTCCGGAGTCGATGATTTGCGGACACCTGTCCTTCTCAATCAATGGATCTACCTCTGCTTTGGGGGTTTGTCCTTTCAACTAGATCAACGGTCCTGTGGCCTCTTTGCTCAATCAACGAACAAGATTTCCTTCGGGTCTCCGAACTTCTAAGATCTCAAATCTCAAACTTCACTTATCCTCGAAGTAAGAGGATTCCTGTCGCGTGTCCACTTGAATCGGACGATTGAGGCTTGCTTCGGTTCTTTACCCGAAATCTACAGATTTATGCCACCTGTCCTCTTGAGATGATGGTTATGAATTATTTTGGGACTTTACCCATAATCGATTGATCTATTCCACGTCTCTTCTCGATCAGATGGTCCAGATTCACCTCAGACGATCTGACGCTTGAGATTTACTTCGGATGATATGACGAATGAGATATACTTTGGATGATCAAATGGTTGAGATTTACTTCGGCTCTCTGGCTCTCTGGACTTCAGGAGTCTCAAATCTCAACTGAAAACTCTTGAACATATTTCTCCGGAGTCCACGATCCATCGCCACGCGTCCCTCTGGGTCTGACAGTCCAGATTCACTTCGAGTCTTCAAGGTTCGGGAATCTCAATTCTCAATTGAAACTCCAATGAAATTTACCCGAAGCTTGCGATCTATAGCCACGTGTCTCTCTAGATCTAACAGTTCAGAGACCTTCGACTCTTCAACTCTTCGACCCTTTGACGCTTTGACTCTTCGACACTTCGATGCTTTGGCTCTTCGGTTCTCTGGGCTTCAGGAGTTTCAAATCTTATGCACCCATTTCTCTGGAGTGATTTTACTCGAAATACACGATCTCCTAACATGTATCCCACTAGCGATCAATGAACAGGATTTACTTCGGTTGTTTTTCCTCCTCCTTGTCCACAAACCTCTGAAGTTGTGGATCTTACGCCACGTATCAACCCTAATGTTGGACAATTTCGATTGATTTAGGAACTTCGGGACTTCTCAAGTCCACTCTCATATGCACTTTGAAAGGGTTAGGCCTCATGCACATTCCTTGGGATCCAACGACTATTGGTCCTCGTGCTCAGATCTGACGGGCCAGATTTGATCTCCTTCTGTGCGCTCTTCTAATTGTCTGGACGTGAATCCCAGTGGTCTAGATCTTTCACAGTGCTCGATCCAATGGTCACTGTTGCTCCCCCTCTTGAGATTTCACTTTCTTCTCTGATTGGAGTATTTCAAATGTTTCAAAGGTCTCGACCTTTGATTTACTTCTTGCGAGCCCTGATGTATGGGTCTTGACTTCCACTTCCCTCCTGAGCTTACGAACTTGAAACAAGTTTTCCTCTTGGACCTCATCTATGCTTTTGAAAAGCACTAGTCTCTTCTGAGCTTGGTCCTTAGGGAATTTCAAATTCCCACGTACTCCTTGTGTTAATCTACTCGGGTTGGATGGACGGTCCACGACCTTCCTCGATCCAACGGTCTAGATTACATCACAACTTCGGGTTTCAGAAGTTTAATCGCACCAACGCGCGATTCTCCCGCCGCGCGAACTCCACACTCATAGATCCGATGGTCAAGGTGGGTCTCGATAGATCCTTGGATCTACGGTCCAGATCACATCACGACTTCGGGTTTCATAGGTTTAGTCACACCAATGCATGATTCTCCCATCGCACGAACTCCGAACTCACAGATCTGACGGTCAAGGTGGGTCCCGATAGATCCTTGGATCTACGATATAGATCACATCACGACTTTGGGTTTCAGAGGATCCATCCCCTTCATGATGATTACCAACAATCGTTGATCTTACGAAGAGTGAAGGAGTCGAGGCGTTAATACCTGCGCTCCTTCTTCCAATATAGCGGTCGCTACAGACCTTGGATCCTCCTGAAATGTCTCATCTGTTCGTCTTCCAAATGAAAGGATATTCCCTTTTGATACTTGAATCCTGCTATCCTTCCCGAGCTTCGTCATTTATGAAGGATTTAAGAGCATTGCACTCTTTCTCCTGAACTTAACACTTAGAAGGGTTTTCTGCACAACTCTTGCGCTCCTTCATCAAGTCTAGAACTTAAGTGGTTCTCGGTCTTTGCTTGCCTCACAGAGAGCCTGTGCATATCTACACTACCTCTCCTGATCTTAACAAACTCCATCCTCCAAGGGACTCAGAACAATTAGGAGGGTCGACATGCATACATGAAACTATGCCCATGGTCGACGAACTCACAGTTCGTGGCTCTATCTTAAGCCACCACATGACGCAAGCATTTACGAGTATAAAAGCATGTCCAATTCATACAATTTCCTACTTGCCTAATTACACAATCAAGAAGACACAAAAAGGGTACAATATAAATTATTAAGCAAACATACCCATCCCTGCAACATTCAAAGGATATCCAACTTTAATTCACAGTACCGTTTAAATACACAAGATATGCGATTACTTATCTATTACAGGTGGTAGCCAACTAACTGATTGTGGGTGTTCATCCTTCCATCTGACCATAGGCTCAGAGGCATTCATTCTTAGCACTCTAGCCACCCACGTGCCAAGCCATGATATCACCAGGGAACTCTCACAGTTCTCAAGGATTCTTTCTCTGTTTCAGCTTCTGCTCGGGTTGTCTTCTCTGTAAACTTTCAGAGATTTATTTCTCTGTTATGGCTTGGGAGAGGTTTGTTAGTTGCTCACTTGGCATCAAGCTTGTGACCTTCTGTTCCTCATCTGCTAGAGATCTCCCACATTCTCCTTACCAATTTTCTTATATCTTTTCCCCAGGATGGTTCTCGACCCATCCTATTCCTTCTTTCAGAAGGGAACTTGGGTCATCTTGGTTTGTCATACCCAATGGTACTTCGGGCTGACATTCTGTAGTCAGACCATGCTTCCATTCATGGAGTGGTTGATAATTCAACCACTGGTCCTTTCTTCATTAAGTGGTTTCTCTCCTTGGGATCCGAAAGAGATTTATTACCCCCATCAAGGGAAATTTGGGGTTATTTGATATAATGAGCCCTCTCTTATAGTTTTCACATTCTTTCCTCTAGTGATATCATGGCTAGTACTTTCAAGGCTTTACCCCCACATTCAGTTATTGACAACTCAAACAATAATACATTTACACTGTCCACATGCCTTAGCATGGTAATCCTCTTTTATGATTAATTACAAGTTGGGGAAAACATGGATGTTACAATACCCCCCCCACCTTAA
>JASDQU010739526.1:66491-80903 GCA_032191745.1 Picea mariana | reverse complement strand
CAATCCAACGGTCACTGTTGCTCCTCCTCTCGAGATTTTTCTTTCTTCCCTGACTTGGAAGATTTCCCAGATGTTTCGAAGGTCTTGAACTTTGATTTACTTCCTGTGAGCCTGATGCATGGGTCTCAACTTTCGCTTCCCTCCTGAGCTTACGAACTTGAAACAAGTTTGCCTCTTGGACCTCATCCGTGCTTCTAAAAAGCGCTAGTCTCTTCTGAGCTTGGTCCTTAGGGAATTTCAAATTCTCACGTACTCCTTGCGTTAATATGCTCACGTCGGATCGATGGTCCATGACCTTCGTCGATCCAACGGTCCATATCACATCGCAAATTCAGGTTTAAAAAGTTTAATCACACCAATGCACAATTCTCCCATCGCGTGAACTTCACACACAGATTCGACGGTCAAGGTGGGACCCGATAAATCCTTGGATCCATGGTCCAGATTGTATCGCGACTTCAGGTTTCAAAGGTTTAGTCGCACCAACGCGTGATTCTCCCATCGCGCGAACTCCGAACTCACAGATCCAAAAGTCAAGGTGGGTCTCGATAGATCCTTGGATCTACGGTCTAGATCACATCGCGACTTTGGGTTTCAGAGGATCCATCCCCTTCATGATGATTACCAAAATTCTTTGATCTTGTGAAGACTGAAGGACTTGATGCGTTAACGCCTTCGCTCCTTCTTCCAATGTAGCGGTCGCGACATACCTTGGATCCTCTCGAAAGGTCTCATCCATTCGTCTTCCAAATGAAATGATATTCCCTTTTGATACTTGAATCCCATTATCCTTCGTGAGCTTCATCAGTTATGAAGGATTTAAGAGAGTTGTGCTCTTTCTTCTGAACTTAACAGTTAGAAGGGTCTTTTGCACAACTCTTGTGCTCCTTCATCAAAATCTAGAACTTAAGTGGTTCTCTGTCTCTGCTTGCCTCGTAGAGAGCCTGTGCATATTTGAACTACCTCTCCTAAGCTTAACAAACTTCGTATTCCAAGGGAATCAGAATGACTAGGAGGGTCGACATGCATACATGAAACTATGCCCACGGTCGATGAACTCGCAATTCGTGGCTTTGTCTTAAGCCACCACAGAACGCAAGCATTTACGAGTATAAAAACATGTCCAATTCATACAATTTCCTACTTGCCTAATTACACAATCAAGCAGACAAAAAAATGGTACAGTATAAATTATCAAGCAAACATATCCATCCCTACAACATTCAAAGGATATCCAACTTTAATTCACAGTATCGCTTAAATACACAAGATATGTGATTACTTATCTATTACAGGTGGTAGCCAACTAATTGACTGTGGGTGTTCGTCCTTCCACCCGACCATAGGCTCAGAGGCATTCATTCTTAGCACTCTGGCCACCCCCGTGCCAAGCCATGATATCACTAGGGAACTCTTGCAGTTCTCAAGGAATCTTTCTCTGTTTCAGCTTCCGCTCGGGTTCTTTTCTCTGCAAAATTTCAGATATTTCTTTCTCTGTTATGGCCCTGGGTGAGGTTTATCAATTGCTAACTCACGAACTTCTGTTCCTCATCTGTTGGAGAGCTCCCACATTCTCCTTACCAATTTTCTTATATCTTTTTCCTAGGATGGTTCTCGACCCATCCTATTCCTTCTTTCAGAAGGGAACTCGGGTCAGCTTGGTCTGTCATACCCAGTGGTACTTTGGGATGACATTATATAGTCAGACCATGCTTCCATTCATGAGAGTGGTTGATAATTCAACCACTAGTCCTTTCTTCATTAAGTGGTTTCTCTCCTTGGGATCCGAAGGAGATTTATTACCCCCATCAAGGAAAATTTGGGGTTATTTGATATAATGAGGCCTCTCTTATAGTTTTCACATTCTTTCCTCTAGTGATATCATGACTAGTACTTTCAAGGCTTCACCCCCACAGTTAGTTATTGGCAACTCAAACAATAATACATTTACACTGCCCACATGCGTTAACATGGTAATCCTATTTTATGATTAATTACAAGTTGAGGGAAACATGGATGTTACATTCATACCAGAGAAAGGTCTTCAATTCGTTCCCGACAAAGGTGCCATAAATGTTAGCACTATAAGTCACCCTCGGATTGCATTGAAGGTGAGCCCAGTACCCATTAGTTTTTATGTTGCAATGAATAATTTTTAAGAGGTCGAATGGGCGCAGACTCAAGATAATATCATTTTAACTTAGAAAACTGGACCAACTTGCATGGGCAGGTGAGGTCTTTATTAACTTCAGGCATTAATTTGTAGTGAGGATGAGTAGGAGAAATAACTAGTGAGGAGAATGTAGAGGTCTGCTATGGACATCAGGTCTTCCAGTAGTCTAAGGAGGAAAAGTTTCAAATACAAGATCCTCTTGGATTGAAAAATTCAGGAGACTGGAGAACGTTAATGACATAAATGCAATCAAACATACATTACAATACAATCAAAACAATCCATGTGAATCCTTCAATCATGGACACTTCAGTATCAGAGGCAAATAGGATGAAAAAGAAAGATGAATTTCATTAAACATGAAGTCTCAAATCAAATACATAACCAGATAACTAGAGTGTCATCAAAACTTTACAATACGAGAACCCTTCTCAACCATCGATCTTAAAAAAATATAAAAAATGCCTAGATATAATCAGAACAATTCGCCCCCAACAACAGAGGCGTGCCTGTGTCTTTGCATTCAAGGCTTTAAGTTTGCATGCTCTCTGGCAGACTGTGCATGCTGTCTTTTGTCAGAATTGAGCTTCTGTCAGATGCAATCATGTTTTAGAAGGGACCTGCAGAGAAACAGACTTGCTAACAGTCCCTTCAGGCTTTCCATTTATGGGAGGAGATGATGTCTCACCCACTTCACCAACTTTCATTAATTATCTTCATCAGGATTAGGACAAGTGAAATCAACGTGGCACTTGGAAAACGTGGCGGCCTCGCCCTGCTCTTTTTCCATCTGGATCTTTGCTGGATGCTTGTAGGGGAAACCGATAGGTGGACATGGAGAAAGGCGATGGTGAGATGCAAGGTGATTGGCGCAAACTCGCATGGCACAACGAGTGAGCTATGGCCAAGTGGAATGATGCAGTTGGCGGAGAGATGAATGGGAAAGCATGGGTGCCAACATGCAGGAGCTAAGGTGTAAAGGAGCGAGGGTGACGTGGCACAAGGAGAATATGTGGAGGCAGAGGGGGGTGAGTGGTCAAGGGGGACACGACAACATGACATAGGTGACATAAAGGGGAAGTGGAAGACATATGTCAGGAGGTTAGAGGGGAGATGTTACAGTGGGCAACGAACAAGCGCGCGAGTGATGTGAGTGGAGGATAGGTGGCGGCAGGAGAGAAGGCAGTAAGGAGGTTATCTCGGAGGGGGGGGGTGGTAAGTGATAATGCACCGGGGGGGGGAGGGGTTCGATATGGAACACATACTGTTGATCTGAGTGCGCAGATCTCAGCCACTGAGATCTGCGTGCTCCTTACCAAAACACGCCAAGATTTCAAATCACTCCTTCCGACCTTGGATATAACACATTTTGTGGGTTTTTAGCCCGCTTTCCTTCTTTCTTTCACCAAGGGGTTAATTCCTAAGGGAAAACACTCCTTTACAAACATATGTGCTAACAGATTCAAACCAACATTGTAGATTTCATGAGAAAGCAACACTAAAGTCGATGTTCTTTGCAGGTCTGAAAATCCTATAGTTTAAGTACTTTGACAATGACAACCCTGCTTGTTCACCACATTGTCGCAGTGCAGTCAGTAGCACTATTCCCATTTACACCACCAATGTTAATGTCTGAGGCCAAAGTTATCTGGAGCCTGAGGTAACTACCTATGTGGATGCTTGGAGGTGAAACTACCTGTATTGAAAGTTGATTTTATGTCGAGTCTCTTGTTACATCCAGAGGTCACTCAACACTATTTGACATAGAAACTGGTTGTCTGTCAATTCTGTTACAACTTTGGCATTAATTGTTCTGTAATTTCATAATATTGATTCAAATGCCCATACAGTGTCTCACGTTGGTTGGTATCCAATTTTATAATTTCCTACTTAGTGTATTCGGGCATGGAGTAATATTTGGCGTCACTTCCGAACATTCCAGACCTTTCTGTGGGCTGCCATGTCTTCCACCGCTACGACAAAAGATATATTCTGATGTGATCTACAAAATTTGATACACTTTCCAGACCTCTGCCGCCAAAAGAAGTCATGTAGTTCAACAAAAGAACATTTTGTAGCTGGCTTGGACGTTTCTTCTGATTTACTGTAATAAAACAAAGAAGTTCAACATACAAATCTTTAGGCAGGCTTTTCAACCAAACAAATGATTGAGTACAGGGAGAATAACAATCACAACATACTTGAATTTTTTTTCTGTCTCGACTTTTTTTGCATAACAAGATTTGTTTCCCCCATAACTAACGTCACATAAAACGACTCCCTCGACTTTGAATTGGGCCTGAATCACATTTCTAAGTTGTCTCAGATGTCAATGGTCAGGAAAATTATAAGGAAGGCACCTTAAACCCCAAGTTTTCGACGACAGAGGGAAATTAATACTTAACAAAGAATGGAATGTTGAATAATCATCTAATGCAAGCAGGCCATATCTAGAAGAGACAAGATATTCAAAAAACTGGGATAGATCTAGTTGGCAGCACTAATTAAGTCCAAGACCCGAAATTGATATTCAACTCATTGTCTTTTACGAATCAAGCATTTGATTGTCAAGAAGACTATCAACAAGCTTCATTATTGTACACATTTTTTATTGGTCGGCGGCAGGCCAAATCGCAGTCATTGTGGCAAATAATCACAACTAGATTTTGTAACCCATCTTATTTGAATATAGAATATTTGTGGTTTTATTTTTTTATGGTGTTTTCCAATCTCTGGTATTTCTTTTCATTTTATTTTGTACCTTTTTTCTGTGTGTCGTTAAACATGGACACAAGATTTTCTTTCTGCTGCCCAATACTTCAATTTAAATAAAAGCTACTATGTTCGTTCCTTACATTTCACATGGAAGAATAATTTTTCATAGGCCATACTTATGTGGTGCCTGCCCTATACTTAAAGAAATAAATTGGAGGACCCGTCCTGCTTTCATTCTTCGGTTCCCATAAATATAATTAATTAATGACTATTACAACAAGGCAACTCAAGTGTTGACGCCATGTTTCTGTTCAATATCTTGCATATATTGCAACTTCTTCTATTTGATAATATCTGTGCATATATACTAATATGAGTACTATTGGAATAAATATAAAAAATTTCTCTTGGCCAAAACTTAGCCAATTATCTGGCCATCGGGTCCCGGGTTTGCGGTATCCAACACCTATGTCCCCTGTTCCGTCATATACATATTGCAGCCAAATAACTTATGTGATATGAAATTTATGCTTTAACTAGTGAGAAATCACCAGGGTTTAGAAAATATTGGCATTAATAAAGTAAAATATTGGCATTAATAAAGGAACAATAGATTTTCTTCTGGTTATATACTTAGTCGCCTTTCTATGATCACGGGTTCTAGGGTTGGCAGGCTGATATATCTTCATCTCCATATATATCCTCACATGAAGAATCTGACCAATCGTTGTTCCTTTCCATACTTAGCCAATTTTATGGTTGCGATTGCCGGGTTGGTGCTTTCGAACTCTGTTGCTTCTTGTTGCGTTATATACATCTTGCACTCGAAACTTCCATGGTTTCAACGAAATTTGCGAACCAAAAAACATCCTGCAAATTGAGAGATGATTTGCATTTGAAACTTAAATAATCTATTAATATATATTAATATGAATGCTATTGAAATAAATATCAAAAATTTTTCTTGGCCAATACTTATCCAATTATCTGGCCACCAGGTCACAGGTTCACAGTATCCAACACCTATGTCCCCTATTCTGTCATATACATCTTGTAGCCAAAGAACTTCCGTGATCTGCAATTTATTCTCTTACTAGTGAGAACCTAGCAAGGGTTTGAAAACATTGACATTAATAAGCGAAAAATGGATTTTCTACTATCAGATACTTAGCCCTTTTCCCCTTTTCTTCTTCCTGTCCATTATCACTTTCTGGTTATATACTTAGTCGCCTTTCTATGATCGCGGGTTGCAGGGTTGGCGAGCTGACATATATTCATCTCCATCTATATCCTCACATGGAGAATCCGATTGACCACTGTTCCTTTCCATACTTAGTCAATTTTATGGCTACGGTTTCTAGGTTGGCGCATACGAACTCGCCTTTTCTTCTTCCCATCCATTATCGCTTTCTGGTTATATACTTAGTCACCTTTCTATGATATCCGGTTCCAGGGTTGATAGGTTCACATATATTCATCTCCATCTATATCCTCACATGACGAATCCGACCGACCACTGTTCCTTTCCATACTTAGCCAATTTTATGGCCGCGGTTGCCGGGTTGGCACTTACGAACTTGACTGCTTATTGTTCTGTGATATACATCTTGCACTCAAAACTTTCATGATCTACAATTCCACCGTGGGATCCTCGAATACATTAACTTCACTCAAAGTATCTGTTGCTGCCTTCCATCCCCACTAACTTCACGTCCTTCCTAATATACATTATCTATGCTCTTACTAGTGACCACTGAACACACTGATACGAAAGAATTGGCACCCGGTCTTCCGCCATATACAAATTGACTACCGGACTTTGACATCGTCCCCTCTTCCGTGTTACACATTATGCATTCAAATGTTCCGAGCTATACAATTTGGTCATCGGGGCCTTGCGTCTTCTGGGGAGACCTTGTCACCCTATTTTGGATCCTCGTGTTGGCGGTTCACGAAATCTCCAACTTCTAGTCACTGTTTCATGTTCTTCCCATCCTCCTACTTCTTTCTAGATATGCAACACCAAAGGTTTAATACTAAAACGACATCATGCAACAACCGTAAAGATCGTCATTAATAAGAAAAAGTCTCGAGAACCAACCATCCCTACAGAACTTGTCCAGAAACATGCAAAGAAGATCTTGCCAGGTAATGGCAAAGCTATTACAAATTTCAATATATTAGCAAAAACAAGTCCCGGCCAGTGTTTCTTTGTTCCATACTTGGAAACTTTTTCGATTGCGGGTTCTCGGATTGACAGCTTCAAAATTTTGTTTCGAATCTTCCACGAGTTGCAAACAATGCCCAGATTTCCGCAATATACATTTTGTCCACTGGAATGTATAAAAACTGTTAATTTTTCCTCTTCCCCCCCTTCTATTATCCCTTTGTGGTTCTATATTTAGTCGCATCTATATGATCATGACCTCATGGATTTGCAAATTGGAAACTCTTTATCTATATCTTCACACCATGAGCCCGACTGACCGTGGTCCCTTTCAAAACTTAGCCAATTATCTGATCACTGGGTTCTGGGTTTCGGTATCCAACACTTATGTCTCATGTTTCGTCATATACATCTTGCACCCAAAGAACTTCTGTGATTTGCAATTTATGATTTTACTAGTGAGAACTCACCAGGCGTTCGAAAGGATTGGCATTAATAAATGAACAATAGATGTTGCTTATGGATTTCAACGAAATTTGCGAACTGAACAAGATCCTGCAAATTGGAAGATGATCTGCATTTGGACCAGAAATAATCTATTAATATATATTAATATGAATACTATTGGAATAAATATAAACACTTTCTCTTAATTTTTCCTGTTTTCTCCCCCTCTATTATCCCTTTGTGATTCTATATTTAGTCGCATCTATATGATCATGACCTCCTGGATTCACAAATTGACAACTCTTTATCTATATCTTCACACCATGAGCCCGACCGACCAAGGTTCTTTTCAATACTTAGCCATTTATTTGATCACCGGGTCCCAGGTTTGCGGTATCCAACACTTATGTCCCCTGTTCTGTCATATACATCTTGCACCCAAAGAACTTATGTGATATGCAATTTATGCTTTTACTAGTGAGAAATCACTAGGGGTTCAAAAGGATTGGCATTAATAAACGAACAATAGATGTTCTTCTGTGAGATACTTAGCCCTTTTTCCCTTGTCTTATTCCCATGTATTATCACTTTCTAGTTATATACTTAGTCGTCTTTCTATGATCGCGGGTTCTAGCATTGGCGGGATGACATATCTTCATCTCCATCTATATCCTCACATGACGAATCTGATCGATCGCTGTTCCTTTCCATACTTAGCCAATTTTATGCCCGCGGTTTCTGGGTTGGCGCTTTCAAACTCTGCTGCTTCTTTTTCTATTATATACATCTGGCACTCAAAATTTCTGTGATCTACAATTCCACTGCGGACTCCTTAGCCCCTTTTCCCTTTTCTTCTTTTCGTGTATTATCACTTTCTGGTTATATACTTAGTTTCCTTTCTATGATTGTGGGTTCCAGCGTTGGTGGGCTAACATATCTTCATATCCATCTATATCCTCACATGACGAATTCGATCGACCATTGTTCCTTTCCATACTTAGCCAATTTTATGGCCACGGTTGCCGAGTTGGAGCTTTCGAACTCTGCTACTTCTTGTTCCATGATATACATCTTGCACTCAACTTCCGTGATCTACAATTCCACCGCGGACTCCTCGAACTCGCAAGCTTCATTCTACCACGGTTCACAAATGTTTCAAAGTATCTGTCACTGCCTTCCATCCCCACTAAATTCCTATCGTTCCTAATATACATTAGTTATTCTCTTACTAGTGACAACTAAACACACTGGTATGAAACTATTGGCATCTGGCCCTCCGCAATATACAAATTGATTACCGAATTCCGACATCGTCCCATATTCCATGTTACAGGTTATGCATTCAAATGTTTTGAGCGATACAATTTGACCGTTCGGGCCTCACATCTTCTAGGGAAACCTTGTCACCCTATTTTGGATCCTCATGTTGACGGGTTCACAAAATATCCAATTCTTAGTCACTGTTTCGGGTTGGCGCTTTCAAACTCTTCTACTTCTTGTTCCATGATATACATCTTGCACTCAAAATTTCTGTGATCTACAATTCTACCATGGACGCCTTAGTCCTTTTTCCCTTTTCTTCTTCTTGTGTATTATCACTTTCTGGTTATAACTTAGTCACCTTTCTATGATCGCGGGTTCCAACGTTGGTGGGCTGACATATCTTCATCTCCATCTATATTCTCACATGAAGAATCCGACCAACTGCTGCTCCTTTCCATACTTAGCCAATTTTATGGCCACGGTTGCTGGGTTGGCGCTTTCGAACTCTGCTGCTTCTTGTTCCGTGATATACATCTTGCACTCAAAACTTCCATGATCTACAATTCCATCGTGGAATCCTTGAACTTGCAAGCTTCACTCTACCACAGTTCACAAATGTTTCAAAGTATTTGTCGCTGCCTTCCATCCCCACTAACTTCCCGTCCTTCCTAATATAAATTAGTTATGCTCTTACTAGTGACAACTGAACACACTGGTACGAAACAGTTGGAATCCGACCCTCTGAAATATACAAATTGAATACCAGATTCTGACATTGTCCCCTCTTCCATGTTACATATTATGCATTCAAATGTTTTGAGCAATACAATTTGACCACCGGGGCCTCATGTCTTCTGGGGAGACCTTGTCACCCTATTTTGGATCCTTGTGTTGATGGGTTCACAAAATCTCCAATTGTTAGTCATTGCTTCCTATTCCATCCATCCTCGTACTTCTTTCCAAATATGCAACACCAAAGGTTTAATACTAAAACGCCATCATGCAACAATCATAAGACTCATCATTAATAAGCTGAAGTCTCGAGCACTAACTATCCCTACAGAACTTGTCAAGAAACATGCAAATAAGATCTTGCTAGGTAAAATTTCAATATATTAGTGAAAACAAGTCTGGGCCAGCGTTTCCCTATTCCATACTTGGACACTTTTTCGATTGCAGGTTCCCGTATTGACGCCCTCAAAATTGTGTTTGGAATATTCCGTAACTTGCAAACAGTCCCTGGAGTTCCACGATATACAATTTTTCCGTTAGAATGCCCTGTCACGAGCCCAACCATCCACCGTTCCTTTCAATAATTATCCCCAAGTTGCCTATATTTCCATGACATTGTACATTTACTTTGTATCCCTATTTCATACTTAGACATTTTTTCGATTGCGGGTTCCCAGACTGGCGGGCTCAGGATTGTGTTTCCAATGTTCCATGACTAGCAAGTAGTACTCGGAGTTCCGTGATATATAGTTTATCCACACGAAAGCATCGTCATTCCCATGAGATACAATTTGACCCTTGGGCCCTCACCTCTACTGGATGTATCTTGTAGCCTTATTTCAAAGCGTCATCAACCGCTTTTGATAATTATCCATTCCTTACTTGTTGTTCCATGTCCCCGACACCTTCGTACTTCTCTTTGGAAATGAAATTGGTAAGATTTAATGCTAGAAATTCGATGTGCATGAACCTTAAACATGTCATTAATGACCATCCTCTCTTTCATGGTACACATTTTTCATTCAAGTCCCAAAACATACAATTTGACCTTTGGTAAGTCATGTCTCCTGGGGAACCATTGCGCCCTGATTCTGAGGCCCTTTCAACAACTTTCCATACTTTCCCATTTCATGGAATCTCTTCGCGGTTCCTCGGGTTGGTGGGTTCACAAAATCTCCAATTATTAGGCACTGTTTACTGTGCCTAACCAAGGTTTACTACCAATAGTTCATCATGCAACATCCATACTGACCGCCATTAAAAAGAAAAAGTGTAGACGAGATAGTGAAATTTAATTAAAGATCGACTTATCGAATTTAAATTAATTTATCTTCTCTTATTTTCTCTTTAGGGGATATATATTACAAGTTTCGATATATTAGTGAAAACGAATCCGCCCAACCATTTTTCTATTCCATACTTAAGCCACTTTTTTCGGTTGCGGGTTCCCAGATAGGCAGGCTCACGTTTGCACCTCCATTGTTCCGTGTCCTGCAAACATTACTTGGACTTTCACGATATACAAATTGCCTTTTGGACTGTCCTATCATACCCTCTTTAGTGTTATGCGTATTGCACTCAAAAATTTCTGAGGCATACAATTTGACCCTCTTACCCTCACCTCGAACGGTTGTACCTTGTAACCCTATTTTGAAGCTCGCCCACTGCTTTCCATAATTAGACACTCCTTAACTGCTCTTTCCCATCCCTGTGACCTCTGTACTTCTTTATTAATATGCAATTAGAAACCTTTCATGCTAACAGGTCACCATGCAGGAACTGTCAACATTGTCATTAATGAGCGAAACGCTCGAGGAGATATCCCATTTATACGCATTAAACCAAGATCTGCGGAGAATTATATTGTCCCTTCTGATTGTTCATCTCAAACACGAGTCGTCACATTGGCCCATTCAAGAAATATACAATGCTTAATCGCCCATTTTTGTATCTTCCATGTTCACACTTCTATGTGTGAAATTACTAGTCTTTAATGTTAACAACACATCATTCAACAACCGTCGAAATCGTCATTGATGAGCAAAAGTCTCGAGGAGATATCCCATTCACACGCATTGGACCAATATTTGCGTAGCGTTATATTATCCCTTCCAACTTTTCATTTCATTCATCATCTGGAGAAAACAAACGTTCTTGTAAACTTATGGCACCAGGTCGACAATAGTTTTGTGGAGATACAGTAAGTATCTTCAGACATTAGGACCAAAACTTCCAGTGGTCTAGGGCATACTTTTACTATTCATTCTGTTCCGCCTAGAACAAAGTGATTTGGACCTCTAGAATCGCTCGTGCAGGCTGTGTCCCTGAGGTTTTTGACTGTAAGGAGGTGGTCTCTTGGTGCATCGAAAAATATATTCCAAGCCAAAGAATTATTCCACTGCGCAATCATTCTCTTGTTTCTTTATCACCTCAGGTCTTCCATAAGATGTTAAAATTGTCAGAGCCAACATTGACCTTCAAAGGACATGATTGCAAGTAGTTCCTAGAAAATCATGATAACGGGTTGGACATCTTAGCTGATTTCCTTGAAGAATCAACAATAGTTTCTGAAGATATCACAAAGTTGCAGGTAAGTTCCTTTAGAAATCATTTCCGGGAAATTGCTTGGTTGTTTACAAGAATAACGAGATAGACATCTATGACAATCATTTCTCGTATAATTATTTATATTTTGTACTTCACAGTCAAGGAACAATTCATTTTCAATTGGGGGAAATTATTTCCATTGAAATATGTTCCCAGTTGTCATGATTCAAAGAATCAAATAAATTTTATTTTTCATCCTACTTGATTTTCACAATAGTGCATTGTTGTTCGTTTCCAAAACTGTCTCTTTCCAAGAAAATAAACTGAGGATTCGACCCAGTAACATTCTTGTATCAGGCCCTGTGGAAGCACAATGCCTCCCATTGTTTTTATGAAGTTTTTAATGACTTTGTCTCAGTTTTCAAAGATTTATTGTTAGGGAAGGATGCTCCGCGGATGTCTGGCCAGGCAACCAAGTTTTTGAACAGGAAGGGCACACTTGAACAAAAGGAAAATCATAGTGTACTAATGGTCTTTGTCTCCAAGGAAAATCCTACTTTCCTTCCATGCCACACCATGGACAAGATGTTTGTTGCAGAAATAGCAAGGCAATACAACCATTGGTTGCATTTTTTCCATGACAAGAAAAAAAATAGTTCATTCCTTTGCCTTGGAAAGTTGGAGACTTCATGTGTAGAAACGTCAACAAGATTGAAGAATTCACATGCCATTTCAAGAACTTGAACCTAACATATGATGAAAGGCTAAAAGGGTTTGACCCTAATGGGTTTTTTCGAGAACATTTACTAGCAGTTGGCTTTAGTAGCTCTTTTATCCATAGATGCCCGACCGAAGATAGGGGCAGTGATGACAACAATCCTGCTTCTGGTGATTGCGATGTAGAGACATTGCAAAGAGAGACTCAATTGTACAGACAACAGGGAAAAGTATCCGGTGAGAAGAGTGCCCAGTCCCCGCCAGCACGACATCACGGAGCATCGCTTCAATGACCCACCCCAGTAAGAAAGTAACCCAGAAATCTTCAAACGAAGGAGGAGATAAGAACCCTCCTCGCACAAAAAATCATAGTTCTCACAAAGTTCCATTGACGAAGAAGAGAAAAAGCATTGTAGGGCAGGAGGAAGAACCTGGAATTGAAAGTGAATACATGCAAATTGAAATTGAAACTGAGCACATGCACAAAGTGTTGGCATGTTTACAAGAATAGTGTGCTTGTCATTGATGGAAAGAACAACAACAACGATGGCATGTCTACAGACAAGAACAACATCAACGATAACACACTTACAGTTATTGATGGCAAGAATAACAACGACAAAGGTATGGCTACAGGAAAGAATAGTAGCGACGTTGGCAGGTTTATAGTTGGGAGGCAACAATGGAAAACAGGCAGACAGAAGGCAAAGTATTTGTTTGTCATTGATGGCAAGCTCAGCCTGACGATGACGAACAAGAGAAAGTGGCAATACTAGCAGCGCAACGAAGATCGCATGGAAATATCAGAGTGTGCAGCGATGGCAAAACATGAACAACGTAAGCTCAGGAGGATTAGCATAGAGTTGCACGTAGTGCGTAGGTGTGCACCAGGGACGAGGTTAACTCATTACCAAATCTCAAGAGAGATATCATACTCATGATCTTAGACAAATCAAAGGTTGAGGCCTTTGACACTTAGAAATTATTCCAATTCAGGAGGATGTGTAAGCTCGAGAGGAGAAGCGACAGTGATCATTGGATCCCATTGAGAATTCCCGATGACCATCAAATATGAATTCAGATAGGAGGAGTGCGCAGTAGAAGAGAACAGATCTCATGCATCAGATATGAGCCCAAGGTCCGACCAACGTTGGATCCAGGAGAACCTGCACGTTCTTTAAAGAGAAATGTGAAGCGGGGTTACAAAATCCCTAAAGTAGAAGGACAGTTTCAGATACCGAGAGTTGGAAGTGTCGAAACACTTCATCACAGAAATGTCGAAATGATGAAATGAGAAACACCAAAATCCCGAAACAGACACATCAACCGGAGTTTCGGATACTAGGAGTTGGAGGAATCAAGAGTCTAGACTCTTCATCACAGGAGTTCTGAAGTTGCGAAATGAGAAACGCCGAAATCCCGAAACAAGCACATCAACTGGAGTTTCAAATACCGGGAGTTGGAGGAGTCAAGAGTCAAGACTCTTCATCATAGGAGTCCCGAATTTGAGAAATACGAAACACCGAAATACCTTCAGATCATTTCAGGGATCGCGACATGGAGCATCAAGATATCTCATCACAAGGAATGTCGGAATGCCTAAATGCGGAAATGCAAAAAACACCTTTTGGTGTAGGTTTCGGATACCGGG
>JASDQU010739526.1:3165-66471 GCA_032191745.1 Picea mariana | reverse complement strand
TCATAGGAGTCCCGAATTTGAGAAATACGAAACACCGAAATACCTTCAGATCATTTCAGGGATCGCGACATGGAGCATCAAGATATCTCATCACAAGGAATGTCGGAATGCCTAAATGCGGAAATGCAAAAAACACCTTTTGGTGTAGGTTTCGGATACCGGGAGTTGGAATGTCGAAACACTTCACCACGTGAATGCTGAAACACTGAAATGCGTTTTCAAATAAGGCTCTGGTCACATCCAGTGGTCACATCTACGGAAGATGGAGGAAGGAGCTAGTGCAACCAAGCTCCATTTCGGTGATCGCGACTTGGAGTTTTGAGACCCTTCATAATAGAAATGTCGAAATGCGAAATTGCAGAAGCACTTTATGGATAAGCGCTTGGTCACTACCAATGGTCACATCGTCGAAGTTATATAGAGAAGAGATTGAAGAGACAAGCTCCATTTCGGAGTTTGGGACATGGAGAGTCGAGACGACTCATCACAGAATCCCCAAAACGCGAAATGCGAAATGCGTGTTCAGAATTGGCCCCTGGTCATAACCTATGGTCACATCGACAAAGGCTCAAGGGAGGAGGTAGCACGAAGCTAATCTCCATTTCAGAGATCACAACTTGGAGAGTCAAGATGCCTCACCACTGGAATGCCGAAATTCTGAATTGCGAAATGGTGAAATAAGTACGAGACCTATCATTTATGATCCAACGGTGCAAGTTAATCAGAAATATGATCGAAGGGATACTGTTGCTGTTCAAAATTAATCGATCAGTTACGATTCAGTTGCTGATGCATTTTCTTGGAGGTTCACAGTGTAACTGCAAGAAATGTCTGATGGTTTCTATCAGAGGTCTCGAAGAGACTTCAGGGTGATCGCCAGAGAAGATGAAGAGTCTCGAGGCATCTTCCTGTGGCATGAAGACTGTTCATAGAGGCTATGGATAGATGTAAGACTGTTGGAGCCTGGAACTACAACAGAGGGAATGATCTCAATTGTGAAAGAGAATATGAAGAGTCTTGACTGCTAGACAGGCTAAGGAATCTTAGCATAGCACCCAATGATGATGGACACATGGGTTTAATAGCCAGAGAAGCTGAAAATTTGCAATGATGATCAGGCAGAGAACTCAACATGAAGAGCATGCAGAAGCATTGCACATATGGTATGCACAAGGTGCACAGAGACTATAAGAATGTAGAACAAAGAAGAGATGAGGGCTGCTGTAGAGATGAATTACACATGGGGAAATGGTATGCTGTGGGCAGGAGATGAAATACACAGAAGAGGAATAATTCAGAGAATCAAAATAAGATGTAGAGAATAAAGCACAATAGAAGCAAAGAATAGAGATGCATAACTGAGACAGTAAAAGAAGGTTGAGGTGCACTTGTAGAGAAGAGCAGAAGATCAAAAAGCGCAAGAAGATGCAGGCAGAGAAACACTGATACAGGAGAGCAGAGCAGTGATGAGACTGGTAAGCCATTGATGAACGTTATATCACTGTAATAAGTTTCAGTAGCAAAGATTTATATTTTAGGGTGGTAGGGAGGTGGTAGGGAGGACTGTTGTCCTCAGAGGTTCAAGTGGGTGCTTGAACACACAGAGTTGTAGCTTCCATCTGGTTGTAGCCAGAGAAACTAGGGTGGTAGGGTGGTGCAAGAGAGAACTGTTGTTCTCTGTTATACAAGTTGGTGCCTGTGTGACTGGAAGTTGGTGCTGGAACACTTAGGGAGTTGTTGCTTCCTTCTAGAGTGTGCTAGAGAAACCAGGGAGTTGGTGCTTCCTTCTAGTGGGTCCTAGAGAAACAAGGAAGTTGGTGCTTCCTTCTAGTGGGTGCTAGAGAAACCAGGGAGTTGGTGCTTCCTTCTAGTAGGTGCTAGAGAAAACAGAGAGTTTCTACTCTCAACAAGTTGCATCTTGCAAAATAGAGGTTGTAGCCTCACAATGAGTTGGAGCTCATATGTATGATAATGTAAAGAATGTAAAGATTACTTATCATATAAAGAAGAAGAGGTTTTTACCCTTTATGGGTTTCCTCAAGAAATATCTGTCTCTGTGTATCTCCTATGTGTGAATGATGCTGAATGTTCTATTACTTACTTACCTGCATTATTGTGATTGTCATTGAGTTCTTTGTAAATAGTTTAAAATAAGCATAATTGTTTAAGCACGGTAACAACTGATTCAACTGATTCACCCCCCCCCTCTCAGTTGTCCAACACAAAGTTGGTCTGTCTGCAATGGAAATAACTGAGACTGAAATTTTTTACGAAGATGAATCCTTCATATTTCAGAGCACTGTTTTTTACAACCAATCTAAAAATATGGTCATTGAAAAGAGAGATGTAACAAATAGGAAAGGAAAATCTCTCACAAAGATAAACTTTAGGAAAATGCGGTCGTCCCAAATCTCCCTATTTCACTGTGTAATCGGTGATGCTCTTAATGATTCCATTGGAGGAATTGAAGCGGAGAATGCCAGACTGAAAGACTGTGTCAAGGAATTTGAGGAGGCTTTCATTGTTACCCCCGAGTTTGCTAGTCCTTTAGCAAAAAACGTGCCTGCTACCACTGCAACCAAGATAAAAGTATCCTCCACCCTCCTTGCATCGTCTAGGGCCCTTGTAGAGAATAACATCACAGAAATAATGCAGCTAGTTACTAAAGCCTGGGAAACATCACAAAATATATCTTCCTTCCGAAAGAGGGCAAATGATTTTCATGAACATTTGCATGCGAATTTAAAAAATGATCAACGTTTATGTGAATAGGTGCTGACCCCTTTTGCCAACATCAACACCTTAAATATGAAAAGAAGAAAAGAGAATCTCCCCTCCCCAAAGCAGACCAAACAATTAAAATCATGCTAGCAAAAGAAAGTTAAGAACCTGGAGCTCATTGTCGAATCATGTAAACAAGCCATATTAGAAAAGGAAGAATTATTCACAAACCTAATCCAAATAGACTTAGACGAAAGTACCAATGAGGTTCAAGACCCAAACTTAATTCTCAAATCCTTGTCAATGATCAAATAATCCTTCGATGAACAACTTGATATTTTAAAGGGGTTGTCTTTCGAAAATTTTTATGACATCCTTGAATGTCGTGTTGATGAGTTCGAAAGCTGGGTACTGGACTATTCGGCACACAATGAAGAAACTGAATAGAGTCTGCATAGTATTTCAATGGATCTAAGGAAATTAGAAAATGACCTTTTCGACATATAAATCTAGGATGAAATCAATGTGGACCCCATGAGAAGCTACATTGAAGAATGGTTCCAACGGAGAATGGACCACCTCATTGAGGAAGGGCAACAACCAGTTGACACGATTCCAGCGACCGTCGATGACAATAACAAAAACGCATCAGCTTCATAGTAATTCTATATTGATGTCATCTTGTTTTCTTTAACAATCCAATTATTATACCTCTTTAAATAGAAAACTCTATCCAAACATTCATAACTTCCAATTTCTTCTTTTCAGGTCTTCCTCTCTACTGTCACGCACTTCTTCATTCTACATTCCTAATTCTTGTACTTATTTCTTTTTATGGTCCGCGAGAGTCCCAATCCCAGTCTATATGACAAACACATTTAAATTTCCAGAAATATGTAACAGACATTATTAATTTTTGATAAATTTCAAAGAAAACTAATTCGGGAATGCTAATTTTTTTGTGTCCAGGAACCTTTGTTACAAGACATTATTAGTATTCTATTGTATTTGAATGTCTAATGTGTATGCTTCAGAAATATGGAACTTTTATAAATTTCAAAGAAAACGGAACCTTTGTTGCAAGACATTATTAATATTCTATTGTGTTTGAATGTTTGGAATATAAACAGAAATATGGAACAGATTCCATAAATATTTTTTTGATAAATTTCAAAGAAAACTAATTCAGGAATGCTAAATTTTTTGTGTCCAGGAACCTTTGTTGCAAGACATTCAAAGAACAACATCATAACACTTTTTTAAATGTTAAATCTTTCCCGTACTATCAAAAAAATTGTATATGATACACACATGCTTCGAAGCTATTTTTAGTGTTGTTATCTGCAACATTTTCATGCCTACTCATCTTCAAATAATTTGAAAGATCCTGGAACCATTTCATTTAATTTTACTTTAATGTATTTTACTTTTATGCCTATTCTATTGTATTTGAATTTTTAATGTGTATGCTTTAGAAATATGGAACAGATTCCAGATTTTTGATAGATTTCAAAGAAAACAGGAACCTTTGTTGCAACACATTATTGATATTCTATTGCGTTTGAATGTTTAGTGTGTATGCTTCAGAAATATGGAACATATCCAACCTTTTCTAACTACCACTTTTAAACTATATACACCCCAGGAAACACCTCAGGGAAAAACTTCCTCGTTCACATATTAACGTGAGGGGTCATCTACAAGCCAAATATCTTGTGACTGGCCAGTGGCACGCTGCCACAAAGTCATCCTCTACATGGATACCACATGTACTTCAACTTGCTTCCCATGTGTCTGTACTCAGTCCCGTCGTGGCTGTGCATTTATTCCCATTCCAACCTGACAGGGACTACACTGCCATGCAACACTTGTATTTAATAGAAATCGAAAAAACTAAACATAATCTTTTAAAAATGACATTACAAAGTTTTTAGAAATAAGATTTTTGTATGTTTTTGTTTTGCATTTCTTATGATGTTGAAGGTTTCTTTTAAGTGGAAATATAGAAAATATATATAACAAATTTATTAAAAATAATAACTATAATAAAATGGAAAAAATATAAATAAATTTATTAAAAATAATAATTATAATTAAATATATTAAAAATAATAATTAAAAATAAATATAAATAAATGTATTAAAAATAATAATTATAATAAAATTTGTATAAATTAGGGGAGGCAAGTGTGGGAGGGGTGTTGTATATCCCTATAGGAATCTGAGTAATGGATTTCTCTTGGAATCTGGGCATTGCATCAAATAATATGGCCGAAGCCTATGTGATGTATCAAGGGTTACTACTAATGCAAGCTAATCAGATCAACCAGAACCAATAGTGTGAGACTCTAAAAATACCATTCAATATTTCATCAAGGGATCTGCCCCCAAGGACGTTAAGATAAAGAGAATTATTGAGAGAACCAAACTACTCTTGACTAACATCCCTGCAAAATTCTTCCATATACTCAGATAAAACAACCAGGAAGGAGATAAGCTTGCCAAACAAGACAATCGATATGGCCCCTGGTTCCTTGAGAGCCCAAGGGAAAGTAAATTTTGTAGCCCCACCTAATGGAACAAATTATAACAAGGAATGGGGTCCAATGGGCCCATGATAATGTCAAAAGGGTGGTGACATGTGGGTTTGGCATGCATAGACAGGTTCTTCACATATATCTACGATGACATAAGAGAGGCAGTTTCTCCACATTCGCTTGGCTCATGGGGAAGAACATGATGATTTCATTGTCGATCATGTCTAAGGAAGCAATTTGGGATGTCATCTGTGATGATGGTACTCAGGCTTGTGAGAATTTACACTAGAAGTACATTGGGATCACAATCTAATTCGAGGGATGATAGCTCTGCTTACGGGAGGTAATGATGAAAGGTAATGTGTTGCAAAGGGAAGTACATGCCACGAAATATTCCCCTGGACCTCTGAAGCATGGAAAGTCAATTAGGAATGAGGATACATGCATACTCTCCCTTCGAGTTCAAGCTAAAGTTGGGGGAACCGTTCTATTTATCATGATCGAGGAGAAGAGAGTAGTATTTTCGCTTTTTGGTTTGGATAATCAATATTGGGTATTGTTACGAGGAGCATATGACACTCAGAGGTTGCATACGTGGGTAGTACACAATTAGATGGACTTTCACGGTGGAGGAATCCGAACACAATTCTTCTATTTTTGGTTTACTCTATGGCCAGAGGACGTTATTCTGTGGAGTCAATTGCATGTCGGGGTTCTGGTAAGCCTTCTCAGACAATTTCTAATTACGGTTGGGTGCAAGTCTGTTTCACTTTTCCAAGAAGATCAATTTATTTTCCGGATAGGACGTATAGTGGGCGACAATGGAGGGTGTCTTGGGGAGCGATTCATTCCTCCCTCTCTTTGGATAATTAGGATGTCATTGTGTATTAATCCTATTTGGGAAAGTCTGGTGGGTTTTTTATATTTTGAGGAGGTGACAATTATTGAAACTGGTCCATACAATCAACATAAAATCATGGCAAGATGAAGGGAGCCTCAATTTTCACATGCAATAGGGGTGGTGGAATTAGTGGAGGACAATTTCACTTCCACCCAATAACTCTCTCTCAAGGTGGACTCACACAATTCGACCTTATCTTTCGCCCTAAAACCTATGGCCCAGCACAAAGTGTTAATTGGACAACTCCAGGATGAAGTGGACTTTCTTCGCAGATAGGGAGAGTCACTACAACGACAATTGGACGTAAGGGCATCAACCTCAGAAGCTTCAGTTCAAGACCGGGATATGGGAGACTTTGGAAGGCAGGAGGAAAAAAACTGAAGGTGCTGCTTGAATTGAATATGGCGGTGGAATCACTAGCATAAGGAGTGAAAAAGGAAGAGACATAGTATGACAATTTACAAAGACCGATATGTACTATTTTTTTAATGTTTTTTGGGCATATGTTATCAGATATATCCTGAATTCTGTACAGAAATCAGAAGAACTGTTAGGCTATATAGGATTAATAAAAAATTATGGGTAATAGACAGAATAGTGATGTTGGGTTTTGTTCTATATACCAACCTATCCTCATGTACTCATCGGCCTCGGTCGTGCCCTTTTATTGAATATTTTTTTTCTAGTTTGTGGTGTGTTAAAAAAATTGTATAAATTAAATGGCTGAAAAGTAAATTTGATGCTAAATTTAGTAATAGATTTATAAGATTTAGTAGGATATGCACCTTTTGGAAATTGAGAAAGCCTTAAAAAAATGCTACTCGGTGATTTCGGTTGATCAAATATTTCTAGTTGAATTTTTTTGAAGTAAAACAACCTCAAAACTTTCGGCCAACAATTTTAATAGGGATTTTTTGGGAAAATATTAGTCTTTTTTTAAGTTTACACAAATTTTACATCAAATTTTTAATTCAACTGTTACGACGCTGAATTTGTCATCCATCAAAAGTTTGGCCAACAATTGTGTTTATACTTTTGAGCAAACTTTATTTTCACTCAAAAATGGCGTGGATTTTCTCTCATCAAAGGAACAAAGACTTTTTTAAATGTAACCATATTTATCATGAAGTTATGGTTATATATTTAAAGATTCAAATCATTTTCTTGATAATATATGTTACATAACAATTAAGTCAATTGGGTTTAGTTTAGATGATATAGAGTAATTATTTCAGTTGGATTTAATTGGGAGAGTTGTAAAGAAGAGTATTATTCTTCCTACTCAGGTTCAATTCCCCTAAGAGATATTTTGATATGTTAACAAACATATTAATGTAATAGTTTTGTGCTCTATTATTAACCTGACCTTGTATCATGAAAAATTTAGAATATATTCTAGATACCATCTTCAAGAATATATCCTAGATATCATCTTCAAAACAAGGAAAAAATACCTGGAATAAAAAGATATTACAGAGTAATCATATGCATAAAGAATTGTGTAAAACACATCACTACATATGTTAATCATGTTGTTGAAGGATACATTCAAACACTGCACATAACCCACACAACCAAATACACTATAAGAAACAGGAGAATAAATCAATGGATCATCCATTAATCAAAGTTGTTGGAGAAAGCACAGTTTGAGGAATCAACGTTGCTAGATTACAACACACTCTGAGCTGCTAGGAGATAACACATCGAACAATTTCCTCCACTTAGAAAGAACATCACAGGGATCAACAAGGTTCACTACTATTTCTATTATCTGTCTAAAATTGTAAGAGATAGAATTTGTTGATATTATGGTAGCTACGAGAGGTATCAACCTCCATGTGTAACCTATGACTATATTAGAATATTTTGGAAGCCAGAGAAACCCTAAACAGATGTGCAAAAACCTTAGAAGAAAAGTCGGCTCAATAAAATAATTAATATTATAGTAATAGCCTCTAAAAGGAGAAGGCAACCTAGACATGTGACAAAGAAAACTATAAATAGAGCGCGCTTGAGCTCATTTAGACACACACTAACACTTAAGTCAAGTGGTATGCAATTCTATAGGATGAGTGCAGTTGCAACTACTGCAACTAGGTTTTGGTCTTGGTTTTTCATTTTGGACTTTCTTCTTGGTGCGCTATCCTTGGAGAGATATACACTATCTCTTGGTTATTTGTTGGGTCTGACACTACTTCCAAAATTATTCTATCTGTCAAGGTTACGGTGCTCGGGGGTGGTTGCGTGCCTATGGTTGGGTGACAATATTGTGATATTGTCTATGGTTAAATGAGCACATCTTAATAGGTTATGGTCCCACACCACCTTCAAGACAGTCTAACTAATGGAAGGTAGTGTGGTAGTTCTTTGTTAAGCTTGATGTGGCACCAATTACAGTTGCAACTAGGGTTTCTTATTGTGTTGCTGTCGCAAACCCTAACCTAACCTTCTAGACTCCTCAAGTGAGAATTTTGTCATAATTCCTGGGCATTCTAGTGCGCCTTAGCCTAGCGCACCTCCTGGTACTCTCAGCAAGAAAAAACGTCAAGGTTGAATTTTTGGGTCAAAGTCAACGTTTGATTGGTCAAATTCAAAGTCAAAGCAAGTCATGACTTAGTCTATGAAGACAAAAAACAAGCTAGAAGGAGCTTCAAAATTCAGAGCATGAAAGACAAGGATTGACCTCATCCTTGCCAAGAACAAGGTTCTAGATATCGTGAAAGGCAAGATTGTGGAACCACAGTTTGAAGCAAGAAAAGAAGTTGAACCTCAGAATGTTGCAGTGATGGAGAAGTTCAAGGACAATGACATCAACACTATGATACCATACATATCAAATCTTGACTCTTCCAACAAGATGGATGATGCCCTAACTAACCTCTTTGCAATCAGAAATATTGGACAAGTGATGAGTATGAAGAATGAGCTTCATGACACAAAGATGACTAAGGATGATACTGTAGCCTCATACTTTGTAAGGATTTATTAGTTGAGAGATCAACTACAAGCCATTGAAGAAGTTATTCCAGAAAAGAAAATTGTGAATATTGCACCTAATGGCCTCTCCAAATCATAGGATGCATTTGCTGCAAGCTTGAACACAAGGAAGGAGTTTCCAATGCTTGAAGAAATTTGGACCTGTTGCTCACAAGAAGAGACATGGATAAAATCAAAAGTAAAAGGATGCTCAAGCCTATGCAACAAAGTTTAAGAGACATGGAGGTAAGAAAATATTTGGTTCATAAAAGAAATTCAATCATAAGAGAGATATGCTAAGATACAATGTTATGGATGCCATTATTATGGCCACTACAAAAGGGATTTCCCTAAACTAGCAAAGAAGAGAAAGGAAAGACACCATGCGTCTGCTGCCAATGATGAAGAAACTTCAAAGAAAGCCAAGCATGAAGAAACATATTTCTTCTACTACTTTGCTCTTACAGGATCCTTTGAATATGCCATTTGGCTGATTGATAATGGAGCTTCAAGACATATGATTGGTGATCGTGAAAATATCTCAAGAATGAAGGAAAATGAAACCTCTCGTAAAGTGGAACTTGAAGATAATAACTCTTATGCAGTCAAAGGATTCAAAAAAGATTCTATCAAAATGGAATTAGGTAACAATGTTTTATATGTTCTTTGTTTGAAAAAGAATTTAGTATATATTTCTTGCTTAGAAGACAAAGGAGATAGAATAACATTTGTCGATGGAAAATTTCTTGTATGGTCTAAAGATTCAAAAATAGAAGATGCTAGAGTTATTGGGATACATGAAGGAAGATTGTATAAACTCCTAGGTCAGAATGCTCAAACTCTTGTACATGATGAAATCAATCCTAGTGAGTTATGGAATAGAAGGTATGATCACCTTCATTATCAAGCATTTCCATCTCTAAAACATATGGTTGTAGGCATACCATAACTACAATCGATAGATGAAGGTATTTGTAGAGGATGTGCACTTGGGAAGAATATTAAGAAGCCATTCCCAAGTAGTGAGAATAGATCCAAGGAGATCTTGGATCTAATACACTCAGATGTATGTGGTCCTATGCCAATGAAGTCTCTAGGAGGCTCTCTTTACTATGTGATGTTCATAGATGACTTATCAAGAAAGACTTGGATGTACCTCATAAAGACGAAAGATGAAGTATTCAAAAAATTCCAAGAATTCAAAGCTGAAGTGGAAAACTTGACAAATAAGAAGACCAAGACAATAAGATATGATAATGGAGGAGAATACACCTCCAAGGAGCTCATTTCCTTTTGTAAAGCAACTAGGATTAGGAGGGAGCTAATTGTCCCACATAATCCTCAACAGAATGGTGTGGCAGAAAGAAAGAACCGTTCCATTGAAGGATCTGCTAAGGCAATGATGAATGACCAAAATCTATCCATGTTTCTATGGGGAGAAGTAGCTATGACATCTATATATATTCATAATAGAAGTCCTCATCGTATATTGAAGAACATGACTCCAGAAGAAGCCTTCCTCGGAAAGAAGCCAAGTCTGGAACACTTATGGATCTTTGGGTGTCCTGTCTATATCCACGTTCCAAGGAAAAAAGAAAGAAGTTGGAACCTTCAAGAAAGAAGGGCATATTCGTTGGATATAGTGATACATCAAAAGCTTACATAATCTATGTTCCAGGTCAACAAAAAATTGAAATTAGTAGGGACGTAAATTTTGATGAGAAGATTGCCTTCAAGAAATATATAGAAGATCCCATAGACTACAATAATGAAAAAGAATATGAAGATGCCAAGGAAGAAAGCACATGTTCACCAAAACATCCCAGTGAAGAACCAAACCAACCACTTGAACCTGTAGAACCAGTTGTTGTACCCAAGAACATAAAACGACTAACATGTCTAGAATCCACCTTACAAGAAGTAGAAAGACATAAATCTCCCAATGGAACCTCCAGGGAAAGCAAGAGGACCAAAATATTCTCTAGTTATGCGACAGTCATGACAAATCTTGTCAATGTAGAACCTTCCACCTTTGAAGAAGCAATCAAGAAGAAAGAATGGAAGGAAGCTATGATGGAAGAATATTAATCCATCATGAAAAATGATGTATGGGAAATTGTGCATAGACTTGAAGGAAATTCGTTAGTAACTTCAAAATGGGTTTACAAGATAAAGTATGTAGTAGATGGGAGTATCGACAAATACAAGGCAAGATTCGTGGCTAGAGGGTTCTCCCAGCAGGAGGGAGCAGACTATGATGAGATGTTTTATCCAGTTTCCAGATATACCTCTATTAGAGCCATCATATCTCTTGCAACATCCATAGGTTGGGGTTTACATCATATGGATGTAAAGACTACTTTTCTCAATGGAGTAATTGAGGAAGAAGTGTACATAGAGAAACTTCAAGGTTTTGAGGTACACCCGAGAGATACCCATGTATGCAGATTAAAGAAGTCCTTGTATGGAATCAAGCAAGCTCCAATAGCTTGGTATGCACAAATTGACAGTTACTTGACGAGACTTGGATTTTCCAAGAGCTATGATGATCCAAAAATTTATTACAAGGTTGTGAATGATGCACCTATGATCCTACTACTATATGTTGATGATTTATTTATGACAGGTGTAAAGCCTCTCATTATTCAATGTAAGAAGGAGCTAGCCTTTGAATTCGATATGAAGGATATTTGTCTCATGCATTATTATTTGGGACTAGAAGTATGGCAGAAGTGTGGAGAAATATTCCTAGGGCAAGGGAAATATGTTGTAAAGATCATTCAGAAGTTTGGGATGATGGATTGCAAATCCATGGCAACTCCCATGGTGACAGATATGAGGAAGTTGAGAGACTTTGATTTTGATCCAGTAGAATTTTCCCTGTACCGACAATTGATTGGCTCATTTATGTATTGGGTAAATACTCGATCAAACATTTACTTTGCTGTGAACACATTGATCCAGTTCTAGCTGGAACCTATACATGAGCTTTGGATAACTGCAAAGCATATTTTGAGATATCTTCATGGGATGCTAAACTATGGTTTGAGATATGCCTCAAACAATGATGTAAAACTGCATGGATTTACTGATTTAGATTGGGAAGGGAGTGAAAATGACAAATAATACTTTTGGTATATGTTTCAGCTTGGGATATGCTATGATATCATGGGCTAGTAGGAAAAAAAATTATATTTCACTTGGCACTGCATAAGCACAATATATTGCAGCCTATAATTCTTTTTGGACTATTTGATCAGGTGTTGGATTCAAATGTGATTCATTGTGATAATCAAAGCTATGTAAAGCTTTCAGAGAACCCCGTGTTCCATGACAGGTCGAAGCACATTGAGATCAAGTACTATTTTCTTCATGATAAAGTCCAGAAGGGAGAAGTGATTCTCCAGTACATCTCCACCGATGAGAAGACAACTGATATTTTGACAAAGCCTCTGTCCAAGATAAAGTTTGCATACTTGAGGGAAAATATGGGACTCATGGAGATTTCTCCCTTGGTTGAAAGGGAGGAGATGACTTCCTCGGTTCAGAGGGAGTGCTAATGGACAGACATTCTCCATGTGGAGAATGGTCCAGGTTGACAAATTGTTGATGTGTATCATGCTAGTACAAATTAGATATGATGCTTCAACATCATGCTAGTACATATTAGATATGAAACAGATTTCTCGAGATGCATCATGCTAGTACAACTTAGATATGATGCATTGGCACCATGCTAGTACAACTTAGAGATGATGCTTATGCCTGAGTCACATCATGCTAGATATGATCATGCTAGTACAACTTAGATATGATGCAGAGCATCATGCTAGTACAACTTAGAGATGATCATACAACTTATATATGATGCAAGTGACTCACATCATGCTAGTACAACTTAGATGTGATCATACAACTTAGAGATGATGCAGAGGCATTGATCTACATCATGTGAGTGAAACTTAGATATGATGCATTCACATCATGATAGTACAGATTAGAGATGATGTAGATGGTACTCCACATCATGTTAATACAACTTAGATATGATGCATTCACATCATGCAAGTACGACTTAGAGATGATATAGTGGAGAGGATGGTTCTTGTAGCCATTGAGGACATTCAACATATGTTGGGACATTTATTCTTCTAGGACATATGTCCATATTAGAAGAATAGTCTTTGTATCACTCTATTGAGTGAGTGACTTATTCAACATCATTCTCAATTACTTAGATGGAGTATGGCCTCAAGAGATGATGCAGTTGATGATACTAGGTGATACTGATAGTGGTGATGTTGCCTGTGATTTGATCTACGTGATCATGAGATATCCTGTGTGGCTATGACAATGCTACTTGTTAATAACTCGCTATCTAGGAGGGAGTGTTGATATTATGGTAGCTACGAGAGTTATCAACCTTAATGTGTAACCTCTTACTAGATTAGAATATTCCAGAAGCTAGAGAAACCCTAAAAACATGTGTAGAAACCCTAGAAGACAAGTCGACTCAATAAAATAATTAATATTAAATTAATAGGCTCTAGAAGGAGAAGTCAGCCAAGACAGGTGACAAATAGAACTATAAATAGATGGTGCTTGAGTTCATTTGGACACACACTCACACTCAATTCAAGTGGTGCGTAAGTCTAGAGGGGGAGTGCAGCTGCAACTACTACAACTAGGCTTTGGTCTTGGTTTCTAGTTTTGGACTTTCTGCTTGGTGCACTATCCTTGGAGAGAGATACGATATCTCTTGGTTATCTGTTGGGTTTGGTACTTCTTCTAGAATTATTCTATCTATCAAGGTTATGGTGCTCGAGGGTGGCTGCGTGCCTATGGTTGGGTGACAATATTGTGATATTGTTTATGATTAAACGAGCACATCTTAATAGGATCCACTATAACACATAAGACAAATTAACCTTTAGAGTCCAACGGTTGCAACTCTACAAATACAAATCTAAAATGTGTAGAATTATAACATAGCCTAGTGGCCAATGACCAATATGAAAAGAACCAACCCTAGAGAAATCAATCTTCAATATATAAACATGTACTTGGAGAATCGGGCTAGGTTGTTGGACGTCTCAGTTAAGAAGATGAAGTTTTTCACTAATAGAGGCCCATCCAGGTTTGAAACTTGATTAATCTGCTTAGCATGGATCGTAAGAGACTATGCTGAGCTCAAGTGTATAGGGACAGTTTCTTGGACTCAACCTTGAATCTCCTCAATTATAGTCAACGGGATTACCAATGAAGTGGCTTCACTAGTTAAGCTCCATGATCTATGCTTATTTCTCTAAGGACATAAAAAAAACTCCAATAAATATAATCCATAATCATCGATAATATGGAAAAGACATTGCCCACTAATTATATTCCATGCAGTAGTCTAAAAGTTCTACATTTTGGTATTTTCGAGGATATTATCCATTTAATTTTTCCTGAAATCCGGTGAGAAATTGTTGGATCTGCAGATTTGAGTGATTAAGTTTATATACTCTGAGAATCCTAGGATTTTCAGGGTGTTGAATCCATTTATGCATTCATAAATGCAATTCAAACACAAAAAATACGATTTTGCTCAAATTTATATCGATGGCTCCATACATCTAGGCCACAAACAAAAAACAATTTAATGCAGTCCAAGGAGCATCCAACAAAATCCATGGTTTTCTTGATCAAACTCAGTCAAATATGCCTTTGTTCAAAGCTTTGTTCATAGTCTCGGAGATATCAACTCGCTTCATTATTCATATTTTCATGACGACCCAATTAAATATTAGCCTCTAGAAGAACATTTTTTTTTAATGATAATGATCGCGATCATTGTGCAAGATCGCAGAATTGGAGAAAAACCTAGATCTATAGATTTGAGTGAATAGGTTTATATACCTTGAGAATCCTAGGATTTTCAGGGTGATGAATCCATTTATGCATTCATAAATGCAATTTAAACAACATAAAATTGCGATTTTGCTCAAATTTTTATCAATGTCTCCACACATCTAGGCCATAGAAAAACAATTTAATGCAGTCCAAGGAGAAAAATTGAGATTTTGCTCAAATTTATATCGATGGATCCATACATCTAGGCCATAAAAAAAACAATTTAATGCAGTCCAAGGAGCATCCAACAAAATCCCCGGTTTTCTTGATCAAATTCAATCAAATATGCATTTGTTCACAGTCTTGGAGATATCAAATCACTTCATTATTCATATTTTAATGACGACCCAATTAAATATTAGGCATTAGAGGAACACATTTTTTTAATGACAATGGCCGCAGTCATTGTTCATGATCGCGAAATTGGAGAAAAACCTGGATTATAGAGACATTAAGTCATGTCGTAATTCCTCTTTCAAATTTTCTCGCATGCTTATGCTTGTGCAACACTTTATATGATGGGCCCACTGTCACATGGGATTCAATGACTGGTCCACTTGTGTGCCACGAGGCAATTCTATCATAGTTGTAGTTGTGATTATGATTATGATTGATTTTAATGACTTCCACGAGGCTGAACAACCTAAAGGACCAAGATAATAAAATCCCTAACTCATCTTCACACTCTTTTCGATGTCAGATCTTCTGTTGTGAATCTTGACCAGAAGACTAGCAATCCAGTTGATCTTATCCTTGTCAAATAACTGGTGCATGTTGTCGACCTTTAAGCTGTTTTCATATTGACTGTGAATATCCCCATAGGCTGCACATTCCATGACAAAGTGCCACTCTGTCTCCACCACACCCTTATTACAGAATATGCAAATTCTCTCCTCCCAAACTTCCTTGGGTACCCTCCACCTACCGGTCTCACATCTAAGGTGATGTGAACCCGTCCTCAACTGTGCAACTACCAACCTTGATTTTCCTTTAATATCTACCCCTAAATATGTTTTCTCACTATGGTCACAATTTGGGTTAAACTCCTTGATGTAGTATGTTTTTTTACGCTCGCTATGATTAGTCCACATGGTAGTCCTAAATGTTTCAATCACGAACTTTTTTATTTCTTCCTTGGTGTTAGGACATTCATGTAGCTTGATATTCCATTTACTCAACCACTTTTTATTTTGCTTCATCAAATTTTTCTTCCTACGGTCTAACTCCTCCTCCATAACTAACTTGGGCTAGCATTAGTTATCCATGTTTTCCACCTTCTTTAAATAGCTTATTAATTTGGTTAGTGTTGTTGCCTCCAACAGAAAAGTACCTATTTCAGCTAAAATGATTTCATATGGGACTGTGGCTTCAACTTTGAGATTGCTAGTAATTAATTTCTTTTGAATTCTTTCTAGTTGTCTCCATATACAAGTTGACATGTTGTTTCCCCATATTTCACAACCATAGAGAACAACTAGCATAACCAACAAACCAAAGATGGGTTTTTTGGTTTTCCAATCCCAAAGTTCATCTTTTCTACACCTATTTTGGAGTAAGTATGAGGCTCCCCATCCTTCCTGTATCCTTTTCGCCCTACAAGTCTCCCAACTGAGCTTATAGTGGAAGTCAATCCAAACATATCTATATTCTTTCACTATCTCCAATGGACTTCCTTCGAAAAGAAAGGTGATTGGTTTGTCTTTTCTATTTAAAGAAAAGATCATGATTTTGGTCTTGGCAATGTTCACTTGCATCCCTACCTCTTGAAAAAAGTGTTCTAAGGCCTTTAAATGTTCTCTTAATCCATGTGCTATTTTTGAAATTAGAATAAGATCATCCACATATAAAATTAGCTTCACCACATACCCTACTAGATGGACACCCTCTCCATCCATCCTACTCAGCTAGGCTTCCAACTTATCAATGTATAAACCAAACAAAGTGGGAGATGCAGGACATCCTTGCTTAACTCGAATATCACTACCAAAACATTAAGACATTCCTTCACTTGCTCTGATTTTAGCTCTAACCTTCTCATAAAGTTTGTGAACTGTCGCTCTATATCATCTGGGATACCTAACTCTTCCATTATGTTCCATAGTTTGTCTCTAGGCACTGTGTCGAAGGCTTTCTTAAAGTCCAAAAAACAACAATAGGATGTTTCATCTTGTTTGTCCCAGATTTTCTCTATCAAATGTCTAAGGGTGACATAATGATCAATGGTAGAATGTCTAGGTCTAAAACCCGCCTGCCCCTTTTCCCCTTTTCCCTCATCTTCTTCCCAACTGCTGATTCTTCATGCTATCATGCTCCCAAAAAGATTTCCCATGAGGGAATTGACCATAATACTGCAGTAGTTGGAAGGGTTATTGATATCTCTGTTCTTAAAGAGAGGAATGAACACACTAGTGGTCCATTCTCCCGGAAATCCGTCCTAAATGACCCCATTGAAAATTCCTTTTATGTGAGGTGCAAGGAGATCAACCCACCATTTTAAAAATTTAGCTTGAAGCTCGTCTGTGTCCACCGCTTTGTTGTTTTCTAACTTCTTTATTCCTTGCTTGATATCATCCACTGTGAATAGTTCCATTGATGTTTTCACTATGGGAGGAATATGTTTCTCGTGTACCCGCTCATAAAGGAATCTCACATATTCTAACCATTGGACATCTGTAATATTGTTTTCAGTCTGCTTTCTCCTTTGTTGTATTTCTCTCCAAAATCCTTTGGAGTTGTGTTTTCCAAGAGAGATTAACTCCTTTCTTCTTGCATTTACATACTCTTTTTTTTTAGTGTACTAATTTTTCATATTTCTTCTTGTTTTCTTTGCCCAAATTTCTCGCTTTTAGAGATCTCTTGCATGCCTTGCATTCTTCATCATACTATGGATTTTTCGAAAAGGTACTTGTATCCCTCTTCTTGGGACGAGGCCTTTTACATGCACTTAAGGCCTTGTGGATTGTTGGGATCAATAAACTACTATGAACATGACCACTCGTCTCATTGGTTATCACATCTCCCCTGTTGTACTTTATAAACTGAAACTACTACTTAAGAGCAACACTAAACCTTTCCCTATTTTCTTGATTCATGAGTATTTTGCCTTTGGAAATAATTTTCTTTTGTATGCCAAGGATTTTATTATTGTGTGGACTAGCAGGAAAGTCTAGCTTAACCAATAGGGGGGCATGATCATATTTCATTTCAATAGGATAGTTCCCTATACTAGACTTCAACACTCTAGAAGTAAAACTTTGAGAGAAGATTAAGTAATCTACCACACTTTGACCATTGTAAGTTTTGCATGTGATACCCCCTGAAGCTGGCCACCCTCTCATTGCATTGCAAATAACCATGCCAAACAAACTACAAAGCCCCAATAATTTTTCCCCAAAGTGTGTCACACCCCCATTTCCATCTTGTGAATCTATTTCCCATGATTGATCTCCACTCTCTTCCAACCATAAAGGATTGTTTTCTCCTCTTTCTTAATTGTGCAACTAGAGAGATTGGTTGTTATTTGTCCTTGCATTAAAATCATCCATTAACATTACTTCTCCCAAGTGGCTAAATAGGGAGATATCTCTTTTCAATGAGGCATATGGGTCTTCATTGTCTAAATTGCTTCTTTTTATAAATCTTTGAGTTTTTTGGGGCAAAATAGCAAGCATCCGACTTGAAAGTAACCTCCTTCTCAGTTATTTGTAGCCATATGTATTTTTTGTTTGGGTCCTCTTTTACCACTTTTACAACACCACACTATTTTTCATTTTTTAGCACTATAACTCCCCCATGTCCTTTTCCTGTCTCATTTCCTTTGTTCCAAAATGAAGTTTTCTTGTACCCCTCGAAATCTAGAATCTTGCATCCGTCGTGCTCATGTGTTTCTAAAAGAACGATAATATATTTCCCCTTTGCTATGGGACCCAACCCCATACCTCTTCTCCATGGATAACCTCTTAAATTCCAACTTTCTACCTGTAAACAGTTTTGTGGGGCCCCAATTTCCTATTTCTTATTTGAGAAACAATCACTTATTTGAGCCTTTATGTTATTCAACCATGCCCATTTTCCCTCATTTCTTGATATTTTCACTTTTTCCCACTCCTTTCTTTGTTTTTCTTGTTGAACAAAAGTCAAGTCTTCATCTAGGTAGATGCATGTGCCTATAAACAATCCTCTATTTCTAAGGATCATATTCTTATCCTCTATATTTCTTAAGATAACTCTTACATGTCTATCTCTTCTTCCCTCTATCTTTTGTCCAATCCTACTTGCCTGGTGAATACACCCTGCCCACTTCAACTTATCTTTAAGGAAGTCCCTTGCTAGAGTGTATGTCCTCTCATTTTCACCAAAGTCCCTCAGTCCTTTGATAATAATATTTGCAACCTTGCCTCACTTATCCTTCTCTTCCTTTATTTGTATTTTGATTTGCTTCTCAATGATTTCTTTTTGTTTGTTTGATGACCCACTTACAACTTGTGACCATGATTTAGCCTCTTCTATCTGATATTTTAACTGATTTTCTTTAGCTTCCAAGTTAGTTAATGCTAAATGAATCTTTTGCCTTTGTGTTGTGTCCTCTTCTTTCACCAATTCTGCTTTCTCAACTCTAGTTATCCTCATCTGTTCTAATTCCTGTTTCAAGGCAGTCACTTCTTGTTTCCCTATTTACATTTTAACCTGGATGCTTGAGATTTGTTCCTTAAGTGCTTTATTTTCTCCCTCTAATTTGCTCTTTAACTCAACAATTTTGTTTACTTTGTTGTCTTCATACCATCTTTTCTCCTCTAAAATTCCGAGTCTCCTTTTCATGCTCATGAGTTCTTTCACATATAGCTTAGATGACCACATTAATGGTGTTGATGTGGGACTATATAGGCCTTTTTTTTCATGGTTAACTGCTTTTATGTCTTCTTTGTTTGCTTCAAAAACCTCTGCTCTATCCAAATTTGGTTCGAGATCCTTAATTTCTATTTGCTCCACACTAGCTCGAGAAGCCTTACTTGATATGTTGTTCACTTTAGGCAAGATCATTGTGAATTTTTTCTTATGTGGTTTCCTTATCTTTTAGGTCTACCTACGCTTTAGAATCCCCTTATATTGCTTTGCGTTTATAAAAACCAATCTTTCATATGTGTTTCATGCATCCTTCTGAAAGAAATATGCCATAAAAGAACCCCATGCTCTTGCTAAATCCTCCAGTGTTACTGTAGGATGGGAAAATGGATATCCACTAGCAAATTGAAGACGACGTTTCCAGTAAGAGCTCAAATCCTCTTGGTGGACATGGTTTAGTAGTGGTAGTGAACCACACAAATGAAATTGTAAACCCCCATTATACAATGCGCTCTCCAAAATGATCAAATAGTTTGCAAATTTGTTTCTTGTGGTGCTAAGGATTGGTATTTTTGCCTCCTGTACGCTGGACCCTTGGCTCACCAAGGCTAAACTTTCTTTTGGTTCCTCCATATTAACCCCCATAATTGTTTTGATGTGTTTTTTGCTAGTTTTGTTTTTGTTTTTCCCACATTTGATTTGTGCCATCTTAAAGGAAATAAACAAAGCTTAAATGAGGATACATAAGGAAAAGGAAAGAGAGAACCCTCACCACACCTGTTCCTGACGAGTAGCAATTTGACTTCTGCGTAGAGAAATTAGGTCCCCTTCCTGACTGGGTCCCTCTGTAACCTTCCCCTTGGACATGAAACCGTATCGAAGCCCAGAAACCTCGTTGGGAGCAATTTGAAGACCAAAACCCTCACAGAAACTAGGCCCCCCTCCTGAGACTATAGGTCCCTCTATCACCTAGTCTACAAGTGCCTTATCCTCACAAAAAATAAATTCATTAGACATGGTCACCTGGTCCTTCATTCAAATTCCCCCCCATTGTTAAAATGATTACTTAAAATAACACTTTATTTTGCAATGTTTATTATGGTGAGTGTCCTTGCCATGTATCAACTTCTAATTGGGCTACATCGTGGTCATATGATGTGACTCATGTGACCTCGATGTGGTTACTACATGGAATTTCAAGATTTTTTATAGTTTGATGTGGCGCCCTTATAGCTCCTTAGACCCTTTTTCTTTAAGCTCCTAACTTTACAAGATTATATCACATAGCCTCATCTTATGCTCCCACATTGATTTTACAACTTGTACACTCTATTGCATCGACCTCTAAATCTATCCACCTCATACTATAAGTCCTTATGCATATGCCTATCTAAATCTTCCCACCTCTCTAGACTATAAATCCTTATGCATCCTTATGCATATGCCTATCCACATATCTTGGTAGGGTCTTATGGCTTCACTTACCTTATTTTCTTAAGCCACTCGCATTGTGCTTTAAACCTGAAAACTTGTTTAACTATCAAAACATGAGGGCCTCAATTTGCCTCGTAGCGTGGACTTAGAATACTTATAGAATATAGTAAAGTCTTCATCTATATTTGAAATGTAAGTATTCATTGATATTTTAAAGGTGAAGGAATTAGAATATTCTCAATTAAAAAACACAAGGTTGTTCGAGTTAACTATAAGATGCACAATATTGTGACATGACACTCTCTAACACTATCACCTTTCCTCTTATTTCCATTAGCTTACATAATGATTTCCACATGGTATCATATGGTTCGTCCTTGTGTCCTATCACCTTGTATTATTGATGTGGATGTCATCATGCTGCATTAGCATCCCAATATGCCACGTGGCACTTAGCCCTTTCCTTCATAGTGTTGAGTTGGCATTGACTGTTGACCTAGTTGTTGACATGAAGGCTTATTGTTGCTAATATGGATTTTGTAGACATCACTACATGTTTGGAGTTATTGTATCACTTAAAACATGAGTTTTCTAATATACCTAGATTCAATAGACCTAAAATAATATAGAAGACAACCTCATCTGTCAGCAGGTCCATTAGAAGACATATGCAAACTAGGAATATGGTTGTTGAAATCAACATAGCTTTGCAAACCCAAATAGAATATACAATGCAGTTTAGGTCCGAGTCGGGTCCATATGGAAACTTATATGTTGCAAAACTTAAAGGCCCCAATCCACCTGATATCGTCGAGTCAAAAAAGTTCTTCAATCTACCTTTGAATGTTTGAAGTCCGAAATGTTCTCATGAAGGCTTGAATGTGGCACTCAATCCTTTCCTTCATATTGTTGAGTTGGAATTGTCTGTTGACTTCGTTGTTGATGTTGAAGCTTCTTATTGCTAATATGGATTATGCTTACGTCGCTATGTGTTCAAAGGAGTTCTTGCATCACTTAAAACATAAGTCTTCTAATCTACACAGAATCAATGGACCTAAAATACTATAGAAGACAACATCATCTATCGGTGGGTCCATTAGAAGACATGTACAACCTAGGAATATGATAGTTGAAATCAACCCAGCTTTGTGGACCCAACTAGAATATACAATGTAGTTTAGGTACGAGTCGAGTCCATATGGAAAATGTCATTATGACATTGCAAAACTTAAAGGCCCCAATCCACCTAATATCATAGAATAAAAAAATTTCTTCATTCTACCTTTGAACATTTGAAGTCTGAAAGCATCTTGACAAAGGATTGAACCTTTAACCTTATCAAGTGCCAAAACTTCATCCCAATTCCACTATCCAATTAATCAATCAACAATTCATGACATGAAAATGAAGATTAAAGTATATGAAGTTTATTCTATGTTATTTTCCTTTCAATGAGCACTTGTAGACTTCAAGAATGCATAACCCAACTTGCCATTTTACCCGCAGTAGAGATATAATGTAATTAAAACTTCAACATCCTATAAATGTTCATCCAGTCTACCCACAAAGCATGTAAGAAATTTTATCTACTTGTTGAACATTAAACCTTGATGAAGTTAGGTTTTAATGGACTCCATCATTATCATGCAACACTCTTGAATAAATTTGAAAATGCCATTGTTGCAAGGGTTAGGGCCTAAAGAATCAAGGGTGAAACTCTAAACTCAATCTTTTTTTTCTAGTACAGTGGCATGCTCTAACCTCTATGCTTAAGTTTAAATTACTCTCACTTTTAAGATAATGTCATTATTATTGACATGTGCATTCTCAATATGGAGCTCAATTTCCCAAGTATTTTTTAATGCTCTTCTTGTACCTTCTCTTGCTTCTCCATTTGACATTGAAGGTTGATGTCATATATCAATTTCTTTTATCCTTCTTCAATTCTTTCTTACATTTTCTGTTTTGACCTCATTAGTATTTAGAGCTTCTTCAACCCTCTTACAAGCTTCATCTTCAACTCTTCTAGTAGTATTTTTATGTATAAGCTTTGATTCTACATTTTGTAGACATATTTTCACATTCTTAACATTATTAATGATTGTGGTTACACAAAATTTTGATTTCATCCTCTTTCTTTTTCAATTATTTCTTTGAGTCATCCTTATCCTTCTTTCCTTTTCTCATCTTTCCATTTTTTAAGTTTTTAAGCTCCTTCATCAATGATTGATTAAGGGCTTGCATCTTGGAGAATTCATCACTTTCTATGTAATTCATTCTTTTAGTTCTTCATTATCATTATACAATTTAAAAAGTTCTTCAACTTCCTTAAATTCCTCTTTTATTTTCTGCATATATTCTAATTTTGTTTTCTTTATCCATCTATTTCAGAATACTTTTACAATTTTTTCCCAACTAGAATATTTGGTGTATCCATCAAGACTCCTCCACGACTCTCAATCTTCACCATAGAAATAAGTAGATGGAGAGAAATAACTTCTATAATCTTCCTTTGCAAGATTCAACCAATCTCTAGGATTAATTCTATCTTCGTCAACTCTAAATTTAGGTACTGCCATCAATGCTTGTCTCGAGCACTTGGGGTCTTGTTAGAACACCTAACTTCCAAATATATATCCCCAAACTGTTCCAAACGTTTTATACTAATATATTATCATTTATTTCCTCTGTTTAACAACGTTTGAATTTCATCAATCAAACCTTCCATTAAAAAGTTATACCAATTTTAATTTGACATACCTTTTAAAGCTCTTCTTCAGGGACTACTCTACAAGCTAATCATGTACCTAATCTATCTTTGAGTTTTTTGTGCCAATGAATATGTAATTTTGAACAAGCTGAAATGTCTTCAAGTTTGTGACACCATTGGTTTCATGCAATTTGTATTTTCCGTTATGGCCAATTTCCCAAAACTTACTAGTCTTAACCCTTATATGAGAGCAAGTTTGTACATCAGATAAATCTGCCAGTTTTTCTATATTGGATTTGAATTTAGGACCTGGAATATCATGTTATGCTTAAGTTCTGAAGCCACCAGTTTCTCTACAATTGAACCTCAAATTCTTAGATATGCCCATTTTAGTGAACCTTGTTATTTTTAGTTAGATTTCAACATTGAACAAATGAATTGACTTATATGGACTTCCCCTCTTATATTGCCATGTCTCTACTGACAAAATTTGGACCAGATATAGTAGCTCATATGCTATTTCCAAAAATTTAAGTCCCACTAAATTTGTAGTTCCCTAGCCAAAGTAATATTTCAACCATGTAGGGCGTTGTTTGAAGGTTCCTAAATCAAGACTCATTTTCTCTAATAACAAATGTTATGAACCCAATACTTAAAAATTAAAAATTAAAACAACAAAATAAACATGTATACACACAATGCATATCAAATATAAGTGTGAAGCATAATTCTTCTTATACAGTAGGAGAATAACCCCTAAATAACCAAGTACATCCATATATCCAAATTATAAGTCCATGTATACAATAATGAGTCTCTCTCTCTATATATATATTCTCACTTCTTGTCCATGTAGGCCCACTATCATGCCAACCTACTTTTACATATACATTAATATTTCAGCTAACATAGTTGTAAAGCTTAAACCATGGTCTAATATTAGCCATGTCACTATTCTTGACACACATTATTTCTGATGCCATGTGGAATTTCAACTATACTATGAAACATTCCTTGATTTTAGCAAAAACATTGAATGACCCTCCTACTTTCATAGTTCGTGACTTTATATCTATAATTCTATGCAAGAGAGAACCTAATGAGTTATTTTATTAGAAACATGTGTCGATGGAAAAAAATCATGAATGTTATGTTAATTTTGCAATTATTTGTACTAAGTTTCCTATCAATCTAAATGATCATACATTGTTAGAGATAAATGTGAAGTGGATAAGATATGAATATGTTTAGTTTCAATCGCATAGCATCTTCAAGTGCACCCTCTAAAAACATTAATTTTCTATAGAACAATATTCCAAATATGTATTTCATGAAGATGTTTAATGATCGAATTTTTAAATATATCAAGCATTCTCATAGAGCTAGATGGAAATATATGTAGTTCAAATAATGTCATAAGGTTTTTCCACAAGGAACAACTTTCTCAGTGGTTTCTTTTGTAGAGAATTACACATAGGTTGCAAAGAGGGAGATATAAAATGAGTATTATTAGTTCGACCAACTTTTAATAGTTGTGTACATTCTATATAAACATGTACACAACATATTGTTGATGGTAAGGAAACCAATATCGGTAATAGTGATATGATTAAGGAGTATCATTTCTATATTAATAGTGATTGTTATCCTGACATACTATTAGTTTAACTGCATTGTTTTGATTTAATTTAAAAACCATTGAATGAAGAAGTCACTATATCTTAAAACAACATTGGGTTTGGTTGGACATGATTGTGTTGGTAAATTTAAATCATCACAATCATTTTGATTGTGTTTACTTCCTAGAAAAGCTAGAATTTTTTAGGCCTAAAGTTTCTTTAACTATGAATATAGAAAGAGACAACATGTTGGTGTTAGGGCTAATGTAAAACAAACACTCATACCATACCAAATAAGTCACTCTACAAATTGACTATTATCATCCAATTAAGTTCTCCAATGGTACAAATTAAATTTAAGCTATGGAAATAACTGCATGTTAAGGCACATGAGTAGGTAAATGGTAAATTTAATCTATGTCTCTAACCACATGTAGAGGCACATGAGTAGGTAAATGGTAAATTTAATCTATGCCTATAACCACATGTAGAGGCACATGATTAGGTAAATGGTCAATATTATTCTTGTAATTATCATTTTTTATACTAATATTATATAATTTACAATGACAGTTATATAATTTACAATGATGATTACTTGATAAAATGACGAAATTTATTTTTATAAGTTGCCACATGTTTTGAGCAATTTTTTTTGAAATATTAGAATCAACGATGTTAATAGATATTACATATAATTTTGGCTAAATACCTACAAAAATGAATTTATATTAACGAGACAAAAAATAAATATAATATATTTGCAATTCACAATATGAAGTCCTGTTACTTTTGCCATTTTGTATTGATGATGTGAAATCCAACACTATATGGAAATGAGATTGACGAATATGTTAAACCATGGAAGCATGAACAGCTTACTCTAAAGTCACTATTTCCACATGCAATTAAAGGTGGGATGGAGGAAGAAGAGGTCATATTCTCAACTGATTTTGATTGAGTTTTTGATATTGTGTAAGAGGATACGAGTTCTAGGAAACACTTTGTTATACTTATTGGTTAAACTTGCAATTTATGTTTCCTTTATTATGACTATTTTAAAATATTGTTTAATTTACATATTTGCAAGTGGTATCTTCAATGTATTTGTCTCACTATTTTTGGTATTTTTTGAAAAAAATATATGTATAATATTTAAATCTTTAAAAAATATCTTATTATATTACTATTTAATATGTGTATAATATGATACACATAGTAAAAACTCATTATTGTCACCTTATGAAGATAAAAATTATAAATACGAAGGTGGTTAGATAGTAATAATGAATTTTTTTTTAACAAATCGAGACAACTAAAGAACACATTAATTAAGACTTACCAACAAGATGTTCTCTTACCTTGATAATCATTTGGTCATAATGGATTGTAGAACATTCAAATAACATAAAGTAATAAAGTAAAGGGGAGAACACCCAAGTTGAATAAATGGAAATGTTGATAAAAGATACTTATTTGATTGATTAAAACATAGATAGCATGAACATATTTCACAAATGTGAATGCAAGCATTATATGTACATGTTTAGATTTCAATTTCATATGTATAGATATTTGAATGTATTGAGGATTGATATGTCACATGTGTTTATATATATTAGATTATTTTTGTTATATATTTTGATTATATTTATTTTTATAGAGAGAAGCAAATGCATTAATATTATATATATAGAGATTGTATCTGTTATTTGTATATGTAAAATTTAATGTTATAAAAATTAAACTCAATTTATTTATAATTAAATTAATTTTAATTAATTTTAATTTTAAATCTATTAAAGAGTGAAAGGATTAAAAAAGAGGGGTACAAGTTTTTAATGCTTAAATGATTTGGTTTAGGATGAATTTACAATGTTTTACTTTTTTATATTATTTTTAATTATTAATATTGTTGTTTTTTCACTTTTATAATATAAATTTTTATTTTTTATTTTTTAAATTTTATTTATTGATATTATTAATAAATATTCATGTATAAGTTTCTGTTACATTAATTAAATGCAAATTTATAATTTATTATTAGCAAATTATGGTTATTTAAACAATCAAATATAATAGAATTTGATAATTATAATTATTCTAATAAACATCAATTAAACATTGTTTTAATATTAACATACTCTAAAGTTAATCTATTATAATCAATATTTTTTTTTTATAAAATCAAATTAATTAATTAAAATTAAAATTTAACCAATATAATAGTGTAATTAAACACTTTATATTCCAATTAAATCACTAAATAACTCTATTAACTAATCAAAATTCCATATGGACTAGTCATGAAAAACCATGACTTAAAATAAAATCTATTTAAACAAAAATTGACTATTAACCCAAAATAAAAATAAAAATGATATTATCAATTACTTTCACATATTGAATGCAAAATTAAATCTATATTTTCTCTACTAAAAAGGTGGGTTTTCATATTTAAGTATTTCATTAGACTCTACATCCCCAAACAATTCACGGAGTTTGGTTGAAACATCGGGTCCTACATCACCTAGTTTATTAACTTACACCAAACGTGGTCTCTAAAATTAAAAATTAAAGACATAATAGAAGCTTATAAGACCTAATTCGGCTATTAAGTAATAGTTTAAACTTAGTACAAAGATCATATTTAGTAGTTTTATCATCCAACAAGGTTTCGCTAGGTAAGTACCACCAAACCTATTTAGTCCAACTTCGTAAGGATGTTTCTTAAGAATACAATCATGTTTAAGATTTTAAAGATTTAATCAAGTTGAAAGTTGGTGGTTTATGTAAGTTTTAAACTTTATACATAAATTCTTTATATATAAAAAACAATAGTATCAAAAACTGTTTAAAAATGGACAAAAAAATAATCCAATTTTTTTGTTTTTGGGCTATACTCTTAATATTTTTTTATTTTTGGTCTATACTCCTAAACCACCAATACAATATTTACAATATATGAAACTAATCATATAAAAAATATAATACATATCCAACAACCTATAAAATTTATACTTGTGAACTTTCTATAAACAATATATTTTTAATGAATAGTTTTTATTAATTAAATTTTTTTATATATAAATATGAAACTAATCATATAAAAAATATAATACATATCCAACAACCTATAAAATTTATACTTGTAAACTTCCTATAAACAATATATTTTTAATGAATAGTTTTTATTAATTAAAATTATATATATATATAAAAACAATAATATTAAAAACTATTTAAAAATGAAAAAAAATAAATCCAATTTTTTTTTTTGTTTTCGGGGGCTTTACTCCTAAACCATCAATACAATATATGCAACACATGGAACTAATCATATAAATAATATAATACATATCCAACTACCTATAAAACTTACTTATACTTGTGAACTTTTTATAAACAACATGAATAGTTTCTATTAATTAAAATAATTTTTAAAACTTTTTTTTATAAATATCTGTTAAAAAAACTTATAAAAAACCATTTATTCTTTTCAAATATATTTTCATAAATTTTAATTATAAAATATTTACAAATTAATTAATTCTACATCCTTCTAGTTTTCTTCAGTAATATAAACTTTACCTTAGATTTCATGTAACTACGGTATAAATTAGATTTTGAAGTCGAAAATAAATAATTCTAATTTTCTTAGTAATATAAACTTTACTTTACCTTAGATATCAAGTAATATTTTAATTATAAAATATTTACAAATTAGTTAATTCTATATCCTTCTAGTTTTCTTCAGTAATATAAACTTTACCTTAGATTTCATGTAACTACGGTATAAATTAGATTTTGAAGTCGAAGATAAATAACTCTAATTTTCTTCAGTAATATAAACTTTACTTTACCTTAGATATCAAGTAACTCGGGTATAAATTAGATTTTGAAGTTGAAGATAAAAAAAAATTTAGTCCCTATCTAAGAGGGGATTATTGTACCTATTTTTTTCATTAATTTTTCACTGTAGTTGGGAAAGACATAGGACTATGTTCAACTACATAGAACTATGTAAAATTGGGAAGAAAATTTCATTTCTTAATATTTAAAAATATTATTTAACTTTTAATTTTTAAATATTATTAAATTTTTGATTGAATTGTAGATTATAATTTAACACATTTTACCTATTTAAAGTTATAAAAATAATTAAAAAATAAATAAAAATAAAAAATAAAACTTTATAAATTTAGTGGTTTTGTGTTTATGTAGTTCTTCAACATTTATACCATAGTTTTATCCTATCTTCCTACAATACCATTGAATTGAATTTGGAAAAGCTTCTTCAAGAAGTTACCCATACTATTTATTTGTTTGAAGTTGCTCATACTATTTGTTTGTTGGTATGAGCATGCTAATTCTATCGGTACAAAAAATGAGCATGCCAATTTTATTGGTACAAAAAACGGAAACCATTTGCATTCAAAGATTTTTCTTCTTTTAGGTTAACCTCCTCAATCCCAAGCTTGTGAGAGGTGCTTCCAATTAATTAATGGGCTACCCCATCTCACCATGTTTCTTGTTTAGAAACCTTAGGACAAAAACTCGAATTCATGAGGGAAAAATATATGGAGAGCTTCAAGCCCTACCTTGGACATATGATGTTTTTGTTTTGTTTTTATTTGCATGACCTTTTTATGATGTTCAATCTAAATGGTAGAGAGGGATCATGTTAAACATACCAGCAAGTAGAGATCGTTTTGGGTATGATTTTCTTCCCACAAATTCTCGATAAACATAAAGGTAAACAAATATCTAGCATGCTACATCCAATTTTAGTTTCAAGGAATCAATTGATAAGTCTAATAAGGATATTGTGAGACCCTCAACTAAGGAGGCATGCACCCAATCGACATAATGCCTTAGTAAGATCCAAGCCTACATCAAGGAGTTCACAGGGCTCATGTTGGAGATCAAAGACATGTCATAAGAAGACATACTTTTCCACTTCATGAAGGGTCTGCAACCATGGGTGTAGAGTGAATTGCGACACCAGAATGTGCAGACTCTTGCGACAACCATCATCGTAGCGAAAAAACTGTCGGACTTTAGGGATGAACCCAAGATAGGTCGTAGGATCAATGAGGATGCCCAAGGTGAGAAGTAGCAGCAAGGGATGGGGAATAAGAAGGGAAAAGGAAAGGAAAATACATCCATGGGAAGTGAGGATAATACCAAGCAAATAGACGCATCGAAAGAGAAGAAGTCAAATTCGTGTTGGATTTGTGCCAAGGAGCACTATGCGAAGAATAATCCCTTGAAATAGAAGTTGAATGCTTTGGAGAATGCAAACAACCCATCTATTTGGGTCTTGCAGGTCTTGAACGTTGTCATGGAGGGTGGATCCATGGAGAGAAAAGACCAAGATGAGACAACACTTTGTCATGTGCATGTCGAATTCAACGAGAAGTCAATGGCAAACGTGGTGGACAATGGGGTGACTCATAACTTCTTAAGGGAGGATATCGTGTAGATACTTTGGCTACAACCTGAGCCAATGCATACAACCTTCAAAGTAGTCAACTCAGGTGTAGAGAGGGTTGTTGGTGTGGCCAAGGATATCTCTTTGAAGCTTCGTGACTGGTGTAGAAGGACGAGTTTCACCATTTTTCCTATGGACGATTTCGAGGTTGTGTTGGGACAGGAGTTCACGAGGAAGAAAAAGGCACCACCTATTCCTCACATGAATTGTTTGGCCATTTTCTTGGGACAAAATCCATGTTTGATTCCTACCATGAGGAGAAAGAAAGGGGGTACGCAGATGTCCTCCTTGCAAATGGTTGTTGCCAACATCCAAAGAACATAGCCTTGTGGGGACGAACTTGGACGATGTGGGACGATGGTTGGACAACCTAATGCAAAGAACGAAGGTTGACAACAATGGAGATGTTGGTGAAGTTTGTCTTGGAAAATACAGATCTTTTGTGAAGCTTGCAGTGTCATAAGAAAGAGCGTGAGGAAGAGTTGAAGTTGACCATCGCAACACTTGCCAAGGACATCATGTAGGAGATGCAACCCGATTCACTTTGCTGCCAAAAAAATTGCAAATAGGTTGAGGAAAATCGATTGGAAGACTCACTTTAGGGAAAAACTCTAAGTGTTGAGATGGAGTAGTGCATGGAGGCACTCACTCAACTATACTTGGAGTCAAATGCAGAAGAAGTGGGGAGGGAGGATCGTCACACCAAAACCATTGTGAACGTTTTTTGGAAATCCATGGGGATATATGAATTTCAACTAAGTTCATAACGACTTGAGGAGTTGGGATGCATACCGAAGGAATTCAGGTTGGTGTTGAGATACTTGCTCATGAGCACTAGTCGAACACTATGTACACCAATAGCCTTGGTGGTGGATATTGGGTACACTCCATTCGCTGAGAAGACAAAGAGTTGGCACACTACCAGGAAGCAGGAAACATGGCCTTGGGTGCCTCATGGAGAGGTGTCATCACAAACTTGGAGACATGCATTTCCATGAAGAAGGTTCTGTGGTGTGGGGAACTTTAGAGGAGGGCATCGCAACAAATTCATGTGAACGTGACTTAGTGAGTTGGAGCAAGGAGGTGACCTCACTTTAGAACAATGAAGATAATAGTGGGTGTGTTGGGTTCTGGAGAGGCAGTGTGACAATAAATTGGCACGCTAGGTTAGTGAGGTGACTTGGAAGTCAAGGGCAAGGTGCATGAATTTGCCTTAGCCTTTGAGGTTGGACAAAGTGATGGAAGTTGCAGACAAAAAAATGGTACAAAGACATGGAGATGTGCATGCTCACATATTGAGAACAACAATTGGATTAGCTACCCAACTAGTTCAAGACATGAGGTTCGACAGTGCACAAAAGAATGGACTTGAGTTGTAGTATGATCACAACTGTGAGTGACAAGGAGTTCAACACTTAGGAATTTTTTTTAAGAATCCAATAATAGACAATTGTAGTAGGAAATGACAACAACAATAGAATCAAACGATAGCAAGGAAACAACATTACGATGAGATAGTGCAACAAAGTTGGGTGACTTCATCCTTGGAGTTGGGTGAAGTGACCGTATTGACTTAAACAATAGATCGTGCAGAGATGGGTGCAATACAATTGGGTTGAATTGTGGAAACTTGGGGTTTCCACTTCACAGGGAAATTTGGGGTTTCCATTTTGCAAGAAACTTCACATGAAATTTGGAGTTTCCACTTCACATGAAATTTGGAGTTTGTAGTGGTAGTGTTGGCCCTTGGTTATGTAAGGAAGCGAAGATTAAGGAAGAAAGGCGAAGTACAAACTGCACAGGAAGGCACTTAAACCGAGGAAGGGTTGAGGTGGTTAAAGAAGAAGAAAAGAAGGAGTGAAGTGAAGGAAAAGCTAGCCGTTGGAAGAGAAGATCAAGGAAGATAAAGCATCAAAGAAGAGGGATTGTGGACAACTCAATAAGTGGAAGAAGACACCAACGAATGATTTGGAGCACCTCATGGAAAAGAAGGAGGAACAGGCTGGCGAAGCCCTGAAAATGCGGGTCAAGTGGACCTAGGGTTTTGGATCTAGAGTTTGTGACACCTAGACTTCGGTCTAAGGTTGTCCGAGAGTCATGTAATGTTTAAATAAAGGTCTAGGAGAGTCGAGAGGGTTGCTCAATTGTTGTTTGTTGTTCGTATCATGATCATATTGTTGTTGGTTATTGTCGATTATTGTTTTGGAGAGCAGTATTGAGTCTGTATTCTTGATCTTCAGTTGGGTGCGGAGATCAACCCTGCATCTAGGTGCGTAGGGAGGGAAGAGAAAAAGAGAAAGAGAGAAGATATGTAGCTAAGTGCGCAGATAGAACTATATGTTTTCATCTAATATATCAAGAAACACAGTTCTATGGATGTATCCCTAGGGAGAGGGTGAACCACGTATATCTTATTGTCTTTGTGATTGATGCTATGTTATTTTTCATCTGATATACTGTTACTGCATTGTTGTGTTAGATCAGACATATAACTTCGCGAAGTAAGATTAAGAGTGGTAAAGAATATCTAGATTGTTTTGTGTTGTGTTTTGGAATCACTTTGCATTTCCTCTGGTTGTAGACACCCATGTCCTGCAACCCCCTATTGTTACTTCAGGTGAGACTGCATCTGCTTCGCAAGTGTTGTTGAAAGGGACAGTAGTTAGGGTTTGTTGGTGCGCTATTAGAGTTGAACCCTGGGTCTGCCCCTATGCCAACAAATGATTCTATTTCTGGGACTAGGATCCTCTTGAGGGAATGTCAAGGCGGTTTCCATCGAAGACAGAGATTTAGAAGTGGATAGAAGAACAAGAGAAGGACTTCACCGAAGCTCAGAACAAGAATCCTAACATTAGTACATAAGATTAGTTGGTAAGGTACATCTTTACCGAAATACACGAGATTTTCTTTGGAGGAGTTCATAAGGAGTTATACAAGTGGTTAGCTAGATTAGCAGACACTTAGATTGAGATCAGATCTAGGCCACCTGTGGTTTGGACAACAACGTTGATCAAGAAAGTCAAGAGAGCCGATAACGCTGTGTCTAGAGCTGTGGATCTCTAGTTTGATATCACTATCGGAGGGTACATTACTGAGTTTTCTATTGATAGAGTGGAATCATATAGTCAAGCAAAGAGGTGTTTCTTTAGGGGACCCAGAGGAAAGTTCCTGCACTTTTTAAAGTTGAGGATTAAGATGCTATTGCATGAGAAGAATATCCTGAAGATACAGTGAAGCTAATGTTCAAGAATTCAGACAGCGATAGTGACACAGAGGTTGGACACACACACAATGGGAGATCGTTCAAATAGGTTCCTCTTGTAAACCTGTTTAAGAAGAATTATGTAGACGAGGGATTCTACAGTGGAGAAGAAGCAGAGCTATCAAACGAAGAGCATTCAGAGTCTGCAAGAACATAGGAAGTAAGATCTAAAGAACTTCATCGGGAAGAACCAAAAACTTCAGGCACTACGCCTACTATCAAAGTAAGTACTATTAATCCTCCTATTGTTTTAACAACATTAAGTAACCAGAGTAATCAGAGCAATCAGAGTATTGTTACAAGCAGTTTAGTACATATTCAGTTGAGAAACCAAGGAAGATCTATGGCAGATGAAATGAGGTTACCTATTTTTAGAGGGGATGGATCTGAAGATCCGGACCGACATTGGTTCCTATGCGAAGCTGTATGGAGAATTAAGAAAGTTAACGACGAAGTTGTTAAGAGAGCTCAGTTTAGTACTACCCTGAGGGATCATGCACTGATATGGTATATGAAGTTTGCTTCAGGACCCAGACAACCTAAACCAATGAATGACATCAAGACTGCATTGAGTGTAGAATTCAAGAAGCCTAAGTTAGAGTCATAGTGTATTACAGAGTTGAAGGAGATCAAGCAGAAGGTAACTGAACCTGTTTGGGAATTTGATCAGAGGTTTAAGACCTTGACAGGCCATTTAAGTTTTTAGATTCCAAATGAACAAAATAAAGAATGGTTCATCACTATCCTCATGCCACATATCAGAATTCCTATGATGCAACAGAAGATCGCTTTGTAGGCTGAAGCTCTAGAGATTTCCATGAAACTAGAAGCAACACCTATAGGAGAATCCAGTCCAGGTATGAGTCAGATCTTGAATCAGTTAAATAGTTTATCCTTACAGGTGGAAGATATGAAGAAAGATAAAGGAAAAGAGAAAAGAGAAGATATTTGGTGTATCATATGTAAATCAGAAGTACATGACAAAGAGCACTGTCCCCTATTTCATGAATACTTGGCCTCTAGAGCACCTAATCCTTTGAAGCTGGCTAATGTACCCTAGTGCATGATATGTAGAACTAGACATTGCCCCGGTGAATGTTATTATATGAAAAAATATGTCCATACACCTACCAATATTTACTGCACATTCTATAAATATGTGGGGCATGATGATAAGGATTGTAGGGCTTACGATCTCATGCATGAAAGATCAAGGGATACATATAGAATTCAAGGATAAGATCAACAATAAGGAAATAATGCGTAGTTCAACTCCCTAGGAAGAGGAAATTTCAACCCTCGTGGTGGATCCAGAGGAAGAGGAGGAGGAGGAGGTATGGGTCGAGGTAGAGGTAAGATCATTTGCTATAACTGCACACAACTTGAACATTTGGAAAGGGATTGTCATAACCCTTGTAATACTTGCAACTACTGTAATTCATTTGATCATGTCATTGAAGAGTGTCCAATGTTGTTAGCTAAACTTCAGGAGAGACGAGGAGGAAACCAACAAGTCCAATTAATATCAGCATAACCTCGTGGTGAGGACCCCAGAGTCATTGTTATTACTAGAAAAGGCACTGTTACAAGAGAGGATAGGGTGACTCTAGGAAAGACTATAGAAGGATCAAGGATCAGAAGAGCTGCAGAGAAGGAACAATTGTTTGATCCAAGGAGAGAGAGGCACACTTTTGAAGAAGCAAGGAAATAATTTGTAAGAGAACAAGCTTCTTCTTTTAGGGAACAACCCGAAGTCACGAAATGTGAAATGCCACAAGCATTTGATCAATCTTCTCTATCTAAACAAGGAAAAGAGGTAAGCAAGCTCATGGACTTCTTATACACGTGTATCAATTTGATTAAAGATGAAAAATTTGTGCAGGAGTTACAACACCTAGTAAGACAATATGAAATTGGAAGAATAGACCCTATGCTAAGTAGAGCTGTGAATCAAGTATCAAGGAAAAGAAGGACAAACACGTGTATCAATTTGATTAAATATGAAAAAGTTGTGCAGGAGTTACAACACCTAGTAAGACAATATGAAATTGGAAGAATAGACCCTATGCTAAGTAGAGCTGTGAATCAAGTATCAAGGAAAAGAAGGACAAACAAGGAATTGCATATTAGTGCTCAGATTCGAGACTACGACGTGTACTATGTGGTCCTTGACTTGGGATCAAAGGTAAATGTTATGACAAAGTAGACTTGGGAACTGATGGGAAAACCTAGATTGATTTATTCTCATATCAGGCTTAGGATGGCTAATCAGTAGGTGGTGAGCCCCTTTGGAAGACTAAATCATGTACCTGTAGAAATCAATGAGGTAAGGACATTTGCAGACTTCAAAGTGATTGAGATTGTTGATGATAGTTGTCCTTATCCTACGTTGTTAGGAATTGATTGGGCTTTCAACAATTCAACTGTTGTTGACCTAAAGAAGAGAAGAATGACATTTGAAGGTAATGGCCTTAAGTTCATTGCACCTCTCAAACCTGATGAAGGTCACATATACACAAAACCGATAAGAGAATAAGACTGCACCTACGAGCTAGAAAACATCTACAAACTGATAGCAAGACAACAAGATTACATTAACGCTACAACGGATGGAAATCTCAGTTGGGGAAGTGAAAGTGCATGTTCATCAGATTCAGAGGAAGCATTGGAAAATTGGTAGAACAAAATGTACAAAGTATCTACACGGAGATGCGCCAGACTGACCAGAGCAGTTCGCTGGATTGGCATAGAAGTAAGTAATCTTCCTGCATTCGATGGTTTGAATCATTTAGAGACATTTCTAGCTAAATTTGAGAAAATTGTACCAGTACAATGGAGGATGTTGGCACTGGATGAAGCATTGAAAGCAACACCAGCTAGATGGTGGGGAACACACAAGAAGAACATCGCAGAATGGGTACAATGTCGCACCTTACTGACAGTGCACTTTTCAGACCAAGATAAAGGATGCAAAGTTCGATACACATGTCAGAGTTGTCCTAAGGACCATATGTGAAGTTGTGAAAAGGCTTGGAGAAATATTCCTAAAGAAAAGTGGGTGCATAAGTTCATTAACACATTGGACACTACACCTATCAACTAATATCTTCAAGAAGAACTACGCTTCATCACTACAGATTGGTATGGTATGACTCAGAAATTTATAACTACCTTCTTATTTGAAATTCAGTAACCCACAATAGATCAAGATTTATAAATTATAAGACATAAGGTATTTGAGGAGGCACCTAACCCCCCTCTTGACCAAGAAAAAGATGAATGGACTGCGCCTCTTCAACAGCTACAAGATTGCTACAATATTAATGTTGATGAAGATGATGACCTGAGGGATGTAAACATTTTAGAAACTTGTTGGCCCTTGACCAATTTTGAGGATTCTTGATCATGTTTGATCTAATTTAGGGACATCGACAGGCTGTCGAAGGTGGAGCACAAGACGAAGTGGAGATCGCAGGATCTCGGCCCCTTTCTGGGTTCTTTTCAGGATTTGGGATTATGTAATGGGTATGGGATGTCGGCCCATGGGTTTACCCATGTTTAGGCCTATTTTGTAAAGTATAAATAGATGTCTAGGCACTGTAAGGAGGGGCATCTATGTGATGTTAGGCTGATGAGATAAGTGTTGATTGCTAAGTGCAAGTGTGGATTGTAGATTCTTTGTGGATACTGTGTGAGACTTGCAGAGCTAAGTGCAAGTGGTTGTAACAGACTGTGGAAGGATTTGTGCTGTAATGCAAGGAGGGAGGATCTAGCAAGGTCTGCAGATCTCCTGTCCTCTGCAGAGTGGGACTTGGATTCTCTATGCCTGTAAGAAGCTTGAACCAAGATAATAAAGAAGAGAAGAGTTGGTGGATGTAGCCCCAGAGTGGGGGTGAACCACGTACATGCTGTGTTGCTTTGCTTTGTGCGATGTATTGATGTGTTTGTATGTTTTCTTGCTTAGTGCTTTAACATAGATGAATGATAGATAGATATGTTAATGCTATGTGCTTAATAATATGGATGAATACTAGATCCGGTCTATGTGGAGGTGCTTAAGTGCTTGAATATAGCCGATCTGAATGGATACTGCGTTGTGTTGTAATTAGGGCTTAACTGTGTTGTAACTAAGAACTGAATATTGATGAATGTTAACTGCTAAGTGCTCTGTTAAGTGTTAGAATCACAGATATGTGTCCCAACTAAGGTTGCAGACACTGGAATCCTTCAACCACTCTTGCCTCTACCTCGGGTGAGACTTCATATGCTTCATAGGTGTTGCTAAAAGGGCCGATAGTTAGGGTTTTATTGGTGTGTTGTTGTAGCATTGAACCCTGGGTCTGCCCACGTGCCAACAAATGGTTCCATTGCCAGGACCTGAAACTGTGATTGTTGGGAATTGAGGAAAAAGAAGCTTTGTGCAAAGACCTGAACTGGAATTGTGAAAGCTCTGTGCATAGATCTGTCGCTCTAGTGTGCAGTATTCTACTTGATTTTTGAATCTCTGTGCTAAAGAAAGAAGTCTGATCTAAATAAAAGAGGTAAGTTCTAAACACTTTGTGCTCTGATAAAGGTAAGAATAGTGAAAAGTTTTAGATCTGGAAGCTTTGTGCTCTGCTAAAGATAAGATTAGTGAATTTTTTTTTTCTAAAGTATGGATCTAGGTATGTTTGATAAGATTTGTCCTAACTTGAAAACTAGGGCACTGATAGAAGAAAGAAGATTTGATATACCTAATAATAATAATGCAAGATATGTTATACCTATGCATAGAAAGAATGTTTGGACTAACGAATGGATGCAGGACCCTAGAAAGAATTTGTTGCAGGTTAGATACCACGATCCTAGCACACAGTACAGGAGAGGTTGGGGATCATTTAAAAGAAAGAGAGGATTAACCCTTTGTTATAGTTGCAGAAGACCAGGACATCTGGCTAAGGAATGCCCTGGTAGAAGATCTAGTTGCCTCTATTGTAAAGCTCTGGACCATGAAGTATTGGATTTCCATAGAATGATTGCTAAGGTTGAAAGAATGACAATGAACCAAGAAAACCCTAAGGAAGATCCAGAAAATGAGATCATGACAGAACCCTAGAAAGAATCAGAGAAAGTATCGATATAGATGACCACTGACATGTCAGTTTATCAGAGGTATTTAAAGAAAAAGAATGCATTGAAGCAAGAATAGGAGACTTCGACATCGACTATGTTCTGGATAACGAAACACAGGTGAATATCATGACAAAAAGAACTTGGAAACTTTTAGGGGAGCCTGCAATGACTCCTTTATTGGGAGGAATAGGATTATTTAGAGGAAAGCTGACAACCCTATGTGGAAGACTTACCCAAATGTCTATGAGTGATCATGGAACTTCAATAGAGGAAGAATTTGAAGTTGTTAAATTTATTGAGAAAAACACTCCATTTGCTATGTTACTAGGAAAAACTTGGATTAACAAAGATCGGACCAGAAGGAAAGAAGAAGAAGTCTTAGAACAAAAAAGCAAGAGTTAAAAGATTTCATGACTAGGAGGATCACACACTTGATTGAAGAACAGGAGAACCGAGCAAAGCTATTTCAAACCAGAGATTTGGATGTCAAAGTTGGAAGAACACTAGAAGACCCACAAAAGACTGAAGTACCTATTCCAACTACAGATGAAGTATTACCTCTTATTTCTAGGAAAGAATCTCAACAATGCGAATTTGCTCTACCAAAAGAAGATAAGAATCAGAATGGAAAAAGGAATTCTGAGATGAATCTCACTAGAAAGAAGGATAGAAAACTAAGTAAGAAGAAAGCTAAGATCGAAAAGTTACAGAAGGTTCCTAAGGGAACTTCGAAGAAGGAAAATTTGCAAAATTGGAGCTTCGTCGGAATATCAGAACAACGTCACATGACACTTCTCCATGGCAAAGCAATATAGTCGTTGGGAACAGTATAACCGTTCGATCAACGGCTCGAACGAATAGAAAGACATTTATGGTCAGAAAGTTCGCCACCAGACCATTGGGATCGTTCCATAATGGATAGAACTAAGTTAATGAAGGCTTCTCACCCATTGCAAGAGATCCATTGCCAAATTATCTATTTATCCCATCATGCCATGCAACGAGAACACTTTTTCCAATCATGACTATCTGAGCTTGCAACATAGTTGATTTCACACAGTGATCATTGCGTTAGTACCATCTATCCCGTTGCATTGAGCAGTTACTCTTTGAACCCGAGATATTCAACCACGAGCATATGTCTGAAGAACTTAGCATAGTCGAAGAGTCCATGAAAGAAGTACTCATCAACCTCATGACTGAGAGAGTCATTTCTGAAAGAGTGTTGTTTGTAGATGTACAAGCATCCTCGATGAGAGGATTACAAGCCTCTCCGTCAACTGCTCATGGAGCTGGACCATCCCAACCATCAGCAGAAAAGTGAACCAAACACAGAGACGACCTAGAAAATGTGAAGCTGATCCCGACCATATTACCTAATTACATCCCACCTCTGGCCAGGGTAGTGAGTCGAGATAGTGTGCTGAGAGAATTTGAGTACACCATGGTTACTGCGTACCTCTCGAATGGGATATGCGAAGTTCGAGCACAACATGATAAGATCATAGTGTTGAAGTTCAATGAATTCAACCTCAGAGATCACAAAAACTATAGTATGCTTGCCCTGTAAATACCTGACCAAGACGAAGGGGAAGAACTCAAAGATAATCCCTTAGCTGTGGACGATGAACCTCGTGCATTCCACTTTGTTAAACATCATGAAAATCCCACACTTCGGTAGGCACCAAGAATTCAATGCCTGTGTCAAGCTATTGCTTTCATGTTATCATGGAGACTACTTATGGCTAGGTTGTCGTACCACGGTCGACCCGACATTGATCCATATGATCACAGAATTGAGTATGCAAGGACCCGATCCACAGGAGTTCTATCTAGGAAAAGCCATAGATCGCACACTAGCCCAGAAGATCAAGGATACGTATGGCGATGTTGAAAAGGGAATGTGAGGCTATAAGGTAGCTTCCATCCAGAATGGTACAGTGTGCCTCGCCTGTCAGTTAATAGCTGGAAAATTAGTAAGGAAGAACAGACCTACGTAGGTCACAAGCTTAGTTGTTGACCTCGCAGGGAAGTGTGTAGAAGGTTTACAGATGAACTGGGCGAAGTACCTAGTGAATCAGCTAGAACTAGATTACCGCAAAGCATAGGATCAGTTCTACGAGTTCCACTTCAGCGGGCTCCTAATCCCTATCTCCTTTGTTTCCTGGGAGATGCCGGAAGGTGCGACCTTCCTAGATATTGAACTGTTTGAACCGCTTGCTATGAAGTTCGCTACAATCTAGTACTCAAGTGATATGAACAAACAATGGCATTCAAACTTTGTTTTTAATACGTACTACCTTCAACTGAAAAGAGCCATAGAAGTTTAACCTCACATGATTCTGAACACCCTACAAAGGTTCCGACCCCTAATGAAGTTTTGCGTAGATCGGCATGTCATCTACCTTACAACACGAGCCAATGAACATAAGGAGTAGCTTCAGTCGTATTACAAGCTCATGGAAGAGGACCTTGAGGAGATCACTACGGACTGGTCGAAAAACCTCCTTATTCTAGCAGACCCTACAGAGATGTTCGACCCTGACAGCCCAGAAACCGCGCATGATACACCCATACCCAGCAACACAAAGAAGGCGAAAGAATTCCAAGACTTAAGTAGTGCCTCAGGAAAAACTACTTCAATATCACCTGACCGAGGGGGTGAGGAGGAAGAGATAAATGGCACAGGAGCTGAACATAAGCAAGGTGAAGTAACACCACCTAGAGATGAGACCAATCCCCTGAAGATGTTATGAGCATAAATATACATATATCATAGATATTCATGTATATTTATGTAGATATGTATATTTATGTTCATAACAGAAGAAGAGGAAGGTTTCTCCCCTGAAACCTTCTTCTCGGAAGAAATCGAGAGCCACCGTGACCAAGATGAAGATTGTGCTCACTATTGATGATTTGACTTCATCATAACAACCCTCAACGATGCTTCGCTGGAAATCATGGAGAAACAGGAAGCTAAATAGGAGGAAATGTATGATAGAATTAAGGACGAGTTTCGAGGGATACATCAGGCCCTTCAGTCCAGCTGTGCAGTGTCCATTGCGCCCTTTCCATCAGGAGAACTAGAGTTGGGAGACGAGCCAGCCCAACCCCATCGATTAACTGATGTGGTTGAAGCTCGCCTTCGTCATGCACAAGAAGAAACAAAACAAGCCACCTAGGACTTGAAGCAAGTACACGACGAAATCATAGAACAATGCAAAACTGTAGAATGGGAGAAGGTTTCTCTCTAGGCCAAGTTTGCAGAAGAGAAAGCACATATACAACAAAAGAAAGAACATTTTCTCATGGAGAAAATAGAAGTGAAAGAAGTAGTAAATAGAGCACTCCGCTCTATTAAAGGCTTAGAGCTACAGGATGAAGACCAAGTCACACATCAAGTAGAGCAGCTCGCAGAAGCTGTCCAACAACTACATCAACGAATAATAGATTTAGAGCTCTGCACCGTACCTGACACCCCGCAGGATGTAAGGGACCAAAGGGAAGCAACCACTTGAAGCGCAGTTGAAAGAATTAAATCCCTTGCCCAATGCAAGCAACTGAGTGATCACAGTGTCCAGACGTATGAGCAACTCATTGAGAATCCAGAATTGAAGGCACTAGAGTCACAACTCTAGGAAGCGAAGTATCAAGCATAGACAATACAGGCACAGTTGAAGCCCCTGTCAGTTGTGGAGAGAATGAAGCGATCCCAAGAACAACGCAATGCCCAGCAACAAGTCCATACTATTCAGAGCAGAGTTATGGAAGTAACTCAGAAGCTCCAACCTGTACAGGATGAGGCTTGCCAATTGTTCAAAGAAATCGAAGGCCGAGGAGAGGATCTAGAACAAGTTTTCACTGCAACTGAACAATGCCTAGAAGGACATGTCAACGAAGAAGTCATACAAGAGTTCACTGAACATGAGGTCATAGCACAACAACAAGTCGAAGCAGCTCAAGCCAAGTTTGAGGCTTTTGAAGCAGAACTATCAGATTAGAGTGACTTGAGATGAGTCACAGGTGAGTGTTGGGGGCGTGTTATCCCTTGATCAAGTTTGAGGATTCTTGGTCATGTTTGACCTAATTTTGGGACTTCGATAGGCTGTCGAAGGAGGAGCGCAATACGAAGCAGAGATCGTGGGATCTTGACCCCTTTCTGGGTTTACCCATGTTTAGGCCTATTTTGTAAAGTATAAATAGATGTCTAGGAAATGTAAGGAGGGGAATTTATGTGATGTTAGGATGATGAGCTAAGTGTTGAGTGCTAAGTGCAAATGAGGATTGTAGATTCTTAGTGCATACTCTGTGAGACTTGCAGAGCTAAGTGCAAGTGGTTATAATGGACTATGGAAGTCTTTGTGCTATAATGTAAGGAAGGAGGATCTAGAGAGGTGCACGGATTTCCTATCCTCTACGGAGTGGGACTTGGATGCTCTGTGCCTATAAGAAGCTTGACCCAAGATAATAAAGAAGAGAAGAGTTGGTGGATGTAGCCCCAGGGTGGGGGTGAACCACGTACATGTTGTGTTGCTTTTCTTTGTGCAATGTATTGATGCGTTCATATGTTTTATGATTAGTGCTTTAACATAGATGAATGATAGATAGATATGTTAATGCTATGTGCTTAATAATATGGATGAATACTAGATCTGGTCTATCTGGAGGTGCTTAAGTGCTTGAATATAGCCGATCTGAATGGATATTGCGTTGTAACTAATTACTAAATATTGATGAATGTTAATTGCTAAGTGATTTGTTAAGTGTTAGAATCACATATCTGTGTCCCAACTAAGGTTGCAGACACTGGAGTCCTGCAACCATCCCTGCCTCTACCTCGGGTGAGACTTCATCTGCTTCGCAGGTGTTTCTGAAAGGGCCGGTAGTTAGGGTTTTTTTGGTGCATTGTTGTAGCGTTGAACCCTGGGTCCGCCCTTGTGCCAACAAAACTGAAGGCCAAAGAGACATAGAAGGGCCAGGGATTGAATTACCTTTTTTTGGGCAACCCATTAAAATTAAGAAGGTTAATATTGTAACGTAGAAAACACCTAAGTTAGCAAATGTTGGAGACTATTGGGATGATGCTACTATTAGCAAGATCACAAAACTATTGCATGAATATCAAGATTTGTTTCCAACCAAGTTCACATACATGAAGGGCATTAAAGGGCCCATGGGGGAAATGAAGATCCCTCTGAGACCAGATGTAAGACCTATCAAGAAGAGACCATACACACTGAATACCAAATATAAGGAGAAAGTTAAGATTGAACTGGATAGAATGCTGGAAGCAGGAATCATAGAACCAGTTGAAGAATCTGAATGGATCAGCCCTACGGTGGTCAAAGATAAGAAGTCAAGAGAAATCAGAATTTGTGTAGATTTAAGGAAACTGAATGATGCATGCCTACATGACCCCTTTCCTACACCCTTTACCAATGAAGTTCTAGATAATGTAGGAGCACAAGAGGTCTACTCATTCACAAATGGATTTTCAGGCTATCACCAGATCAAAATATCTAAGGAAGATCGACATAAGACCACATTTGCAACATAATGGGGTTCTTTTTAGTACACTATGATGCCTTTTGGATTGAAGAATGCAACAACCATATTTTCTAGGGTGGTGGTCGAAGCATTTAAGGACTTTTTACACAAGTTCTTGGAAGCATACTTTGATGATTGGACTGTTTTTAGCCTAATGAAGGATCATATTGAATGCTTGAGATTAATGTTAGATAAGTGCAGGCAATATCAGATTGCCCTGAATCTGAAAAAGTGTATTTTATTTTCACCCTTTGGAGTGCTACTAGGGCATATTGTGTGTAAGCAGGGGTTGTTGGTAGATCCTTCCAAGATCGCTATCATTGGTGATCTACCTCCTCCTACTTCAGTTAGATAGTTGTGCACTGCATTAGGACACTGGGTACTACATAAATTTTATTAAGGGTTATGCACAGATAAGCACACCTATGGAGAAGCTATTAAAGAAAGATAGTAAGTTCCAATGGATAGAAGAATGCCGACAGAGCTTCAACACACTAAAGCATAAAATGGTTACTGCGCCTATCTTGGTTTTTCCAGATTGGAGTAAGGAGTTCAATGTTCATATCGACACTTCGTCGATTGCATTAGGAGCAGTTTTAGCACAACCAAGTGCAGGAGACATTGACCACCCCATAGCCTTTGCTAGAAGGAATCTTTCTACAACTAAAAGGAACTATACTACGAATGAGAGAGAAGGCTTGGCTATGGTATATGAGCTGCAGAATTTTAGAGACTATTTGTTGGGAGGACATTTTAAGATGTTCATTGATCATTCTACATTGAATTACTTAGCCAACAAGCCAATGTTGGGGGGAAGAATATGCAGATGGCTACTGCTATTTTAGGAGTATGACTTTGAAATTGTGGTCAAGCTAGGAAGAATGAATAAAGGACCCGGTCACTTATCCAGGTTAGAACATGGAGAGGAACCTACTAGTCTGGGGGATACACTTCTAGATGCACAATTGTTGGCCATCAAAAAAGTTGATGATCACTTCGTCGAGATAGTTCAGTTCCTATCCACAGGAATGGCACCTCGCGAGTACACAGTCATTCAGAAGAAACAATTGGTAGTCTGTGGTGCTGAATTTCAACTTATAGTTGGACATTTATATAAGATGGGACTAGATGAGATCCTGAGGAGATGAGTTATGGAGGAAGAAAGACCCTTGATTCTGGAAGAAGCACATGAAGGCCTCGCAGAAGGACACTATGCAGGGAAAGCAACAACGCAAAAGGTTCTTGGAGCTGGCCTCAGGTGGCCTACTTTACATAGGGATGCTAAGGACTACTACAGAGCTTGCGACATATGCCAAAGAGTATGGAAGCATTCTAGAAGGGATGAAATGCCTTTAGAACCTTAGTTAGACTTACATGCATTTGAGAAATGGTCTATTGAATTTGTGGGACCTATTAACCCACCAGGAAAACGCACAGGAGCTCGATACATCATCATTGCTACAGAGTATTTGACCAGATGGGTAGAAGCAAGAGAAATTAAGGACTGTAGTGCAACCACAACTGCATAATTCATCTTTGAGGACATTATAACTAGATTTGTATGCCCAAAGATCCTCATGAGTGATCAAGGCACACACTTCATCAACAAAACTATTGAAGCCTTGAATCAGGAATTCGAAGTTCACCATCAGAAGAGTACTCCATACCACCCACAGACAAATGGCACAGTCGAAGATTTAAATAAGATCTTGGAGACAATGTTGACTAAGATTTGCAATGTTAACAGAGATGACTGGGATCTGAGAATTCCAGCAGTGTTATGGGCTTATAGAACTACTTGGAAAAATTTAACTACGCAGACTCCCTTTAAGTTGGTATATGGTTTGGAAGCAGTGGTACCTATGGAATATTTGGTTCCTAGTCTAAGAATTGCAACATTTACAAGTATGGATGACACAGGCATTGTCCAAGATAGGCTCGCGCAGTTGGTAGAACTAGAGGAAGACAAGTTTATTGCAGGATTTCATCAGCAGGTACAAAAAGAGCGAGAAAAGGCTTACCATGACAAACATATCAAGAAGAAAGCATTTAAGCAAGGAGATTTGGTATGGTTATATGACAACAAGTTCATGAAGAATCTAGGGAAGTTCAGAACACATTGGCTTGGACCATTTGAGGTTGTCTATGTTACAGAAGGAGGAGTTGCGTAGATGAAGACTCTTAAGGGAGAATGGAAGGATGGGCTAGTGAATGGGAGTAGGTTGAAGCTGTATTATGAAAACCAGTTGCCTCGCAGCTCTCAATAAAATCAAATGAATGATCCGAATGGATCTAGGGAACATCAAAGAAGTTTCAGAAGCTTCCCAGAGTGCACATAAGTGACCCAGGATGCTCAGAATGGCTTCAGCGGATAGAAAAAGGGAAAAAATCAAAGTTCCTAAAACTCCATTAAAATGACATGATCGTGAAGAGTGTGTCGCAATATTTCTAACGATGCAAACGGATCATCAAACGAAGTTACAGATCAAAAGATATAAGCGGTCAAAGTTCTAGTCAACCTAGCCCAGTCAGCAGGGATGAGTCAGCATCTGTATAGCTGACGTCAGCATCCGTACAGATAACGTCAGTTTTCATACAACCTACGTGGAAAATGAAGAGAGTGACACATGTCATGATGACATCAGCATGCCACATGGCAGCACCAGAGGCTGTCACTTGTCACTCAAATTTGGGCTTTTTAGGGCACCACGTGGACGAGTAAAAATGTGCCATGTGGCACCCCCAGGTGATGCCACATGGCACACCCAGAAGGTGCCACCTGTCCAACGTGACATTTACATGTACAGGTGGGTGAATTAGAGGCTGCCACATGGCCCAATGGGGACATGCCACGTGGCACCCTCGAAATGCCCAATGAGGGCCCGTGAAAAGATATTTAAAAAATATATATATTAAGGGCAACCGCCAATTTTGGGGCGGTTCTGCCATAAATGGCATATTCCACCAAATATAGCAACAACTAACTGTCTTATGAAAATAACCAGCGGTTTCACCAAATATAACAGGTTTCACCAAATAGAGTATCCGCTATATTTAGCGTGCGCTAGAATCTCTACTAACTAAGTTCTAAACTTAGCGGGGGCACGCGCCAAAACGGTTTTAACTGTTTACCAAAATGGGAAGGTCCATGGGATTCGACTACGGGACCTCCGCCAACTAAACGTCCTAAATTTATCCTAGCTACCAGCGCGCCAAGCATGTCATTGATGGCATAACTACCCGAACAATATTATTTAAAGGAGGCATTCGGTTCAAGTGAGGCAGCATGTGCATTCGGAGCCACACACCAACGCAAGAAGCACGAGACTGAGTGTGCCCATATGACCTAGTATGGACCATACAACATGGTATGGCCTGTATGGAAACCGTACGGACTGTACGGATTTTGGAATGCAAACCGAGGCAAGGTTGCCTCTTGGGTCCAGAAAGTGCCCGACTCGGATCGAGACGTGGAGACAGTCATTTTTAGGTAAAATGACGCCACAAACGTAGTGGTGATGTTAGTTTCCTGATATGAGAAAAAAATCAGCATCTTAATTCCAGAATGAGTCATTTATTGCAAATGCAGTGGCACGGTAACTGAGGCAGAGGTGTCTCTTGGGCCTGAAAGTGTCTGACTCGGATGGAGACGATTTGACAGTCATTTTTGGGTAATTCGATGACACGAATTCAATGACGATGTTTGTTTTTACAGCAGAGCTTCATATCAACAATCTAAGTGTTGGAGAAGCCAATGTAAGCATGCTTTTCATTATGTTGTTTTGTCATTAATTGTTGCAGCATAGCATGCGTGTTATAGGTCCGAAGGAGCAGAGAGAAGCTGCAACAAGTCAGCAAGATTAGCGTATTCCTTCTATCTATTTGTTTCTTATCTTCCTTTCACATCAAATCAATCCATTATATGTGATAGAGAAATTGTGGCACTTGCATGACAAGTGGCCAACGAAGCAGTTATGATTCTCGTGGGTTCTGAGATCTTTTGTATGGACTGTATATTTATGTTTTGGATCTGAGCAGCAGATCTAAGGCTTTTAATGGCTCCATGTTGATGGGGGTCATATTTTATTCTTCATATTTTTATGTATTGAGTATGTGGGAATGATGTCCATGTCAGCATCATGGATGCCTCATGAGTATGAGAACTTGTGAAGCTGATACATTCCTGATCACATTCCGATCTCTTGTTGTCGTCACCGAAGAGGGACTTTGGCCTTACAAATTGTAAATGAGAGACATCATTACATCGAGAAGAATAAAGTGGTTAGGCTTTGGAGCATGACCCAAAGAGGTAGCCCACTACAAGGGTGAACTCTACTATCAAGTGAAGTGTCTTATCCATTATGTGTATTATGTTCTTATGTTGTTTTTTCTATGAATTTATGCACATAGGATGTTAAAGGCAAGCATGAAATATTGCACATAAGGAAGACTAAAGAGGTTTTCATTCACTTCAAATTCAAACACATAAGACTTCAACTTTACCTTTTATTGCAAATCGCTCAAGTAAAACGATCTATTACTGACCCTTTTGAAGGAGTGACAGAACAACCAATTATTGGAAACTTATCACTCCTGGGTTTAGATCATGTGGTATCAGAGTAGGCTTGATTCTGATTGCAGGTGTTGAAGCTAAGGATGACAAGTTCACTAAATCAATCATGGTTCGATGAGCTTCAAGAGCTCAACCAATTGCTTCAAGCAGAGAATGCTGGATTGAAGACATTGTTGCATGTTGCAGAAGAAGAGAACCTAAGGTTGCAAGAGTATTTGCAAGCCATGAAGATGCAGACAGAAGAAGGATCTACAAATGAGATGGTAATAAGACCATCTTGTGACCATGGCAACTTCACCAGTTATGGGCATGAGCATGACAGTGCAAATGCATGCACACTTTTTCAAGCAAATGAAGATGACCTACATGCATCCATAAACCAAGGAGGATTCCTAGAAGCATCTTCCACTAAACCTTCTCACCAAGAACAACTGGACACATCTCAAGAAGCAGACCAAGAGTCCCAGTTTGAGGTAGAGGTAAATAAACCATGTATAATTCCTTTCTTGATTAATGCTGATGATTCTTTTGAAATACTTGAACAACATGCTGCTTGCATTGGCTTAAAGTTGATGAGAAAAATGGGATACGAAGGAGGAGGTCTTGGAACCAATGGCCAAGGTATTGTGGATCCCATCGAGGCAATGGTTTGGCCTCGATATGCAGGGATGGGCTATGTCCCAAAGGATGTTGGAGAAAACTCCAAAACCATTCAAGAAGAAGACCCCAGGACAATCACTGAGACTCTAGAGGTCAACAATTCATCAAGAGATGAAGTTGACTTAGTGTAGGCTGAGAGCACAACTTCTCATGATCAAGGATTTGAGACATCTCTAGGGAGAGATGAGCATCACAGTGACAGATTTGAGACAAACTCTTCTTTCTAGTCTGACTCCAGAGGAAACTCACTAAGGTATAAGAAATCTCAAAACTCTAAAATGTCATTTGATTATAAGCATGTTAATCATATAAAACATAGCTTTTGGCATCAAAGACCATGCACTTTTTGTGGATTGAATAACCACGTAGTGTCCCAGTGTTGGAAGAGAAAAACCTTGTGCAGGAAGGTTATGGAAACTAGGAGAAGGACAAGGATGGTATATTGTTTCCACACACCGAAAAGAGTAGGGGGAATACACCTCTGAAGGAGAAAGGCTACTGCAACCATTGTAGCAGAGATGAGCATCATGAGGGCACTTGTTGGGCCTTACATCCAGATCTATGTCCAAAGAGGGATAAGAAGACCAGACAACCATCTCCGAGGAAGACAACCAGATAGGCAGTGTTGCAGGAAAATCCGCCACGAGGAGAAGACCAACTACCGGAGAAAGGACAACTCGGTAAAGAGGACATGTTCGACAAAATGGTTGAACAAATGGGGAAATCCTTTTGAGTTAGTCGAGAGTGGCCATCTTTTGTAAATCACATGTTGTGATTCAGACCTCATGGAAGGGTATTGTGTAAAAGTGATAATTGTTGATATCACTTCTTTTCTTTTGGCACATGTTGATATTGTTAGGCCTTGTGAGGTAGTTTGGGTAATGGTTTCTTATTGTAAGTCCAATGGACATGAAACTTAATGTAATGAATTTTGGGGACCAAAAGTCTTTTTAGTTGGGAGGCGTGATCCGGATGGATCTAGGGAACATCAAAGAAGTTTCAGAAGCTTCCCAGAACGCACAGAAGCGACCCAAGATGCTCAGAATGGCTTCAACAGATAGAAAAAGGGAAAAAATCAAAGTGTCTAAAACTCCATTAAAATGACACGATCACAAAGAGAGTACCGCAAGATTTCTAACGGTGCAAATGGCTCGTCAAACGGAGTTACGGATCAAAAGATATAAGTGGTCAAAGTTCTGGTCAACCCAACCCAGTCAACATGGATGAGTCAGCATCCTACAGATGACCTTAGCGTCCGTACAACCTACATGGAGAATGCAAAGAGTGACATGTGTCATGATGATGTCATCATGCCACATGGTAGCACCAAAGGCTACCACATGTCACTCAAATTTGGGATTTTTAGGATGCCACGTGGATGAATAAAAATGTACCACATGGCACCCCCAAGTGATGCCACGTGGCACACCCAGAAGGTGCCATGTGTCCAGCATGACTTCAGCATGTATAGGTGGGTGAATTAGAGGCTTCCACGTGGCCCAATGGGGACGTGCAACGTGGCACCCCCGAAATGCCCAATGAGGGCCCGTGAAAAAATATTTAAAAAAATATATATTAAGGGCAGCCATCAATTCTAGAGCGGTTCTGCCATAAATGGCATATTCCACAAAATATAGCAGCAGCCAACTGTCTTCTAAAAATAGCTATTCGTTTCTCCAAATATAACAGGTTCCGCCAAATAGAGTATCCACTATATTTAGTGTGCGCCAGAATCTCTGCGAACTAAGTTCTAAAATTAGTGGGGGCGTGTGCCAAAATGGTTTTAACTATTCGCCAAAATGGGAAGGTCCGTGGGATTCGACCCTGGGAGCTCCGCCAACTAAACGTCCTAAATTTAGCCAAGCTACCAGCACGCCAAGCATGTCATTGATGACATTACTGCCCGAACAATATTATTTAAAGGAGGCATCCGGTTCAAGTGAGGCAGCGTGTGCATTCAGAGCCACACACTAATGCATGAAGCAGAAGACTGAGTGCACCCGTACGACTTGGTACAGACCATATGACCTGGTACGACTTGTACGAAATCCGTACAGACTGTATGGATTTTGGCATGCAAACCGAGGCAAGGTTGCCTCTTAGGTCCAGAAAGTGCCTGACTCGGATCGAGATATGGAGACAGTCATTTTTAGGTAAAATGACACCACGAATGAAGTGGTGATGTTAGTTTCCCAATTTGAGCAAAACTTCAGTAGCTTAATTCCATAATGAGGTGTCTCTTGGGCCTGAAAGTGTCTGACTCGAATGGAGACGATTTGACAGTCATTTTTGGGTAATTCGACGACGCGAATTCAATGATGATGTCTATTTTTGTAGCAAATGTTCATATCAACAAGCTAAGTGTTGGAGAAGCCAATGTAAGCATGCTTTTCATTATGTTGTTTTGTCATTAATTGTTGCAACATAGCATGCGTGTTATAGGTCTGAAGGAGCAGAGAAAAGCCGCAGCAAGACAACAAGATCAACTTATTCCTTCTATCTATTTGTTTCTTATCTTCCTTTCACATCAAATCAATCTGTTATATGTGATAGAGAAATTGTGGCACTTGCATGACAAGTGGCCAATGAAGCAGTTCTGATTCTCGTGGGTTCCAAGATCTTTTGTATGGAATGTATATTTATGTTTTGGATCTGAGTAGCAGATCTAAGGCTTTTAATGGCTCCATATTGATGGGGGTCATATTTTATTCTTCATCTTTTTATGTATTGAGTATGTGGGAATGATGTCCATGTCAGCATCATGGATGCCTCATGACTATGAGAACTTGTGAAGATGATACATTCATGATCACATTTCGATCTCTTGTTGACGTCACCGAAGAGGGACTTTGGCCTTACAACTTGTAAAGGAGAGACATCATTACATCGAGAAGAATAAAGCGGTCAAACTTTGGAGCATGACCCAGAGAGGTAGCCCACTGCAAGGGTGAACTTTGTTATCAAGTGAAGTGTCTTATCCATTATGTCTATTATGTTCTTATGTTGTTTTTTCTATGAATTTCCTCACATAGGATGTTAAAGGCAAGAATGACATATTGCACATAAGGAAGACTAAAGAGGTTTTCATTCTCTTCGAATTCAAACACATAAGACATCAACTTTACCTTTTATTGCAAATTGCTCAAGTAAAATGATATATTACTGACCCTTTTGAAGGAGTGACAGAACAACCAATTATTGGAAACTTATCGTTCCCAAGTTTAGATCAATGAAGAAGGGTCTAGGTACCAGGTGCAGTTGAAACTGGGTACCAGACACAGAAAAGACAATATGCACAACATGGGGAGGCACAAATAAGAAATCACAGGCTGCTCTGTGCAGTCTGCAGTTGAAGTGATATAGAAGGCTCAATCTTGAAGTGACTCGGGACAAGTCACATGTGAGTGTTGGGGGCCTGTTGGCCCTTTGTTATGTAAGGAAGAAAATATTAAGGAAGAAAGGAAAAGTACGAATTGCACGGGAAGGCACATAAACCAAGGAAGGGTCTAAGTGGTTAAAGAAGCAGAAAAGAAGGAGCGAAGTAAAGGAAAAGATAGTCGTTGGAAGAGAAGATCAAGGAAGATAAATCATCAAAGAAGAGGGATCATGGACAAATCAACGAGCGGTAGAAAACACCAACGAATGCTTTGGAGAACCTCGCAGAAAAGAAGGAGGAATAGGCTAACGAAGCCCTGAAAATGTGGGTCAAGTGGACCTAGGGCTTGTGACTCCTAGAATTCAGTATAAGGTTGTCTAAGAGTCATGTAATGTATAATTAAAGGTCTAGGAGATTCAAGAGGGTTGTTCAATTGTTGGTTTTTGTTTTTATCATGATCATATTGTTGTTGGTTATTGTCAATTATTGTTGTTGAGAGCAATATTGAGTCTGTATTCTGGATCTTCAGCTGGGTGCGAAGATCAATCCTGCAGCTGGGTGCATAGGGAGGGAGGAGAAAGACAGAAAGAGAGAATATTTGCAGCTAAGTGCACAGATAGAACTGTATGTTTTCATCTAATATATCAAGAAACACAGTTCTATGGACGTAGCCCTAGGGAGAGGGTGAACCACGTATATCTTATTGTCTTTGTGGTTGATGTTGTGTTATTTGTCATCTGATATACTGTTACTGCATTGTTGTGTTAGATCAGAGATATAACTTCGTGAAGTAAGCTTAGGAGTGGTAAAGAATATCTAGATTGTTTTACGTTGTGTTTTGGAATCACTTTGCATTTCCTCTGGTTGTAGACACCCGTGTCTTGCAACCCCCTATTGCTACTTTAGGTGAGACTGCATCTACTTCGCAGGTGTTTCTGAAAGGGCCAGTAGTTAGGGTTTGTTGGTGCACTGTTAGAGTTGAACCCTGGGTTAGCCCCTGTGCCAACAGGTATAACTTGGAGTTTTCATGAGACTTACTTGTGATGGAGACAGAAATTCGAGAAGAGTTAGAGACGACATATTTTGAGGATGTTTCTGAGGATGGAAATGAATTTAGGTGGGAGATTATGCAAGACCCTAAGTTAAGGAGGCGTGTGCCCAACTGAAAAAACACCTTAACAAGAGGGAAAGCTGTGAAAGTTGGGGTTAACAGACAAACGATCAGCTATAGGCATGCTCAGATGAAATGAAGATGCGATGACATGTCGTATAGGGAGAGAGTAGGAGTTCCCTGGGTGCATGATCTAGATGTGAAACCCTAGGAGACTTGATGTAATGCTACATAGGGAGCATGTAGAAGTTCCCTAAGCACACGATCTAGATGTGCGACCCAAGGAGACTTGAATCCCACACTTTTGAAACACATTATCTCGGTGAGACAAGGGTGTTTGTGAAGCAAGGAAATGTGACACATTGGCTGAGAAAATTTTCTTGAGGCAAACACCATCTCGGATCACACAAGTCATGGATAGGTCAAATTGACTTAGAGGAAATTGGGGCATGGAAGAATTGACATACAAGACAAGTTGGTGACACTTTGTGAATTGGGTGCATCCTTGCGATGATTTGGAAAGTCATATTGACTCTTCACTAAGCAGTGGGACGACCCATGAGATGGAGCGAACACGACCACTTGGAAAATGAAGGGTCGACTCGGCTAGACCAAAGGATGTACCCATGTGGAAGACGAAGAGTTGGCTTGGTGGATACCAATGGATATGACCTTTCATGCGACCCATGGACACATATATATGATGAGAGGTAGATAGCCAAACACAATAAGGAAGAAAATAGAACTTGAGTTGGAGAAGACACAACTTAGGCTGAGGTTATGAAGTGCGACAAAGATGAAGGCAAAGTGCAAAGGCTTGGACTAGTGTCTTTTTAGGTGTCTTGGGAAGGGCACATGACAAAGAGGTGCGGAGGTTAGGAAGGGAAGTGCACGCGATATGGATAAGTTTGTGAGAATGAGACTCAGGTTGTGACTGGAAGATAGGCATGTGGGTTAGTAGGCAAGTCAAGTATGACTTAGTCGAATTCTTGTATCTCTTATGTATTGAGATGGAGGCTCTCCTCCTTGTAAGAATTGTAACAACATTTGTATATAAAGACTTATATGGGTGTTAGGTACATCTTCTACCGCCCAACTATATTTATGTCTCTTGTGTATGAATAGTTTCATGTTCTTGGTTGTGTAATTGGCTAAGTATAAGAGCTGTGTAATTGTTTAAGTAAAGAATGCAAGTGTAGCTAACACGATTGGCTTAAGGCATAGTATGGGTGCGTCTTGAGTGAGGCATAGTCTGAGTGAAGTGATTTCAGTTTGGTCAATCTTTTGAAATGAAATGTTGCGGTGCCGCATGACCCCAGGTGCTGGGCGACTTGGGTGTGCCAAGTCGAGTTGGATCCTTGAGAAGACTATGGGCATGTGACATATAATCGATTTAAAAAAATGCATTTTCTTCCATTCTTCCTAGATAAGGGAAATGTGTGATTATGATGAATATGGGCATTTAAATGATGATGATCAAGTCAAGCATTGGAAAATTCATCAAGATTGTAGAAAAAGGAAATGTTTGGTTATGATGAGGATGGGAAATTCAATGATGAAGAAGCTAGTAATGCATTCTAGTAATTTTTTAGTTGGATTTTCCACTTTCTTATCTATGTCAAGAAATATTGTCGCATATTCTTATTTGTCTTGTTTAAACTTCTTGTAACAAGATGGGATGTGAACAACATACATTTATCTTGCAACAAATACTATATGTTTGAATAACAACACATACTATATGTGTTTAAACAACTATGTGATAAATGGATTTAGTTATTAATCTAATGTTACCTTCTTATATAAAGAAGCTTGATAGTGATCTACCAAAGTCTTTAAAGGAAAAATGAATCAACAAATGTTTCTCAAGTCTCATGATAAAAATTAACATTTATGGTTTATTATGGTTTATATGTCTTTTGAAATTAGTCCTAGTTGATCTTATTGAAATGTTATTTAGATTGTAATACATGGAATGGTTGAACCTATTGAAAGGAATTTAATGTGTGTTCAACATACTAATATTCTAACTTTGTATTTTATCTATATTTAGTGGGTTATTTTGAAACTCAATGAATTTGTTAAATGAATCACATGAGAGTTGGAATGGGGAGCTATGAAATACATTTGAAACCTATAGGTTTTTTTGTTTTTTAGGAATATATATTTTCTTAAATTCCTAATCCAAAATTACACTCAATTTAGGAGCTAACACCTATAGACTTAGTCTACCCCCATACATGCACATTTAATCAGTAGTGAATGTGGAGAATCTCAAACTCTATGAGCCTTCCATGTTAGATCAAGAGGAAGAGCAGGTCCTACCTTCCATAGAGGACTTAGCACTGGATGCTCAGGTAGCGTAGGCAGAGGACACAATTTTGCAGAAGAGGTCTAGAACTACAATATAGGGGCAACATGACATTTTGCAGATTGGGTTGAAAGGAAAAATTCCAGGAAAAGCGAAGTGGTACTCCATGTAATGTATAAATAAAGGTCTAGGAGAGTCGAGAGGGTTGCTCAATTGTTGGTTTTTGTTCGTATCATGATCATATTGTTGTTGGTTATTGTCAATTATTATTGTTGAGAGCAATATTGAGTCTGTATTTTGGATCTTCAGCTGGGTGCGAAGATCAATCCTGTAGTTGGGTGCATAGGGAGGGAGGAGAAAGAGAGAATATTTGCAGCTAAGTGCGCAGATAGAACTGTATGTTTTCATCTAATATATCAAGAAACACAGTTCTATGGACATAGCCCTAGGGAGAGGGTGAACCACGTATATCTTATTGTCTTTGTGATTGATGCTGTGTTATTTGTCATCTGATATACTGTTACTGCATTGTTGTGTTAGATCAGAGATATAACTTCGTGAAGTAAGCTTAGGAGTGGTAAAGAATATCTAGATTGTTTTGCGTTGTGTTTTGGAATCAGTTTTCATTTCCTCTGGTTGTAGACACCTGTGTCTTGCAACCCCCTATTGCTACTTCAGGTGAGACTTCATCTGCTTCGCAGGTGTTTCTGAAAGGGCCAGTAGTTAGGGTTTGTTGGTGCACTGTTAGAGTTGAACCCTAGGTCAACCCCTGTGCCAACATGTATAACTTGGAGTTTTCATGAGACTTACTTGTGATGGAGATAGAAATTCGAGAAGAGTTAGAGACGACATATTTTGAGGATGTTTCCGAGGATGGAAATGAATGTAGGTGGGTGATGATGCAAGACCCTCAGTTAAGGAGGCATGTGCCCAACTGAAAAAACACCTTAACAAGAGGGAAAGTTGTGAAAGTTGGGGTTAACAAACAAACGATCAGCTATAGGCGTGCTCAGATGAAATGAAGATGTGATGACATGTTGTATAGGGAGCGAGTAGGAGTTCCTTGGGTGCATGATCTAGATGTGAAACCCTAGGAGACTTGATGTAATGCTACATAGGGAGCATGTAGAATTTCCATAGGCACACGATCTAGATGTGCGACCCAAGGAGACTTGAATCCCACACTTTTGAAACACATTATCTCGGTGATACAAGGGTGTTTGTGAAGCAAGGAAATGTGACACATTGGCTGAGAAACTTTTCTTGAGGAAAACACCTTCTCGGATCACACAAGTCATGGATAGGTCGAATTGACTTAGAGGAAATTGGGGCATGGATGAATTGGCATACGAGACAAGTTGGTGACACTTTGTGACTTGGGTGCATCCTTGCGATGATTTGGAAAGTCATATTGAATCTTCACTAAGTAGTGGGACGACCCATGAGATGGAGTGAACACAACCACTTGGAAAATGAAGGGTCGACTCGGCTAGACCAAAGGACATACCCATGTGGAAGACGAAGAGTTGGCTTGGTGGATACTAATGGATATGACCTTTCATTCAACCCATGGACACATATATATGATGAGAGGTAGATATCCAAACAAAATAAGGAAGAAAATAGAACTTGAGTCGGAGAAGACACAACTCAGGCTGAGGTGATGAAGTGCGACAAAGATGAAGGCAAAGTGTGAAGGCTTGGACTAGTGTCTTTTTAGGTGTCTTGGGAAGGGCACACGACAGAGAGGTGTGAAGGTTAGGAAGGGAAGTGCACGCGATATGGATAAGGTTGCAAGAATGAGACTCAGGTTGCGACTGGAAGATAGGCATGTGGGTTAGTAGGCAAGTCAAGTATGACTTAGTCGAATTATTGTATCTCTTATGTATTGAGATGGACGCTCTCCTCCTTGTAAGCATTGTAACAAAATTTGTATATAAAGACTTATATGGGTGTTAGGTACATCTTGTGCCACCCAACTATATTTGTGTCTCTTGTGTATGAATAGTTTCATGTTCTTGGTTGTGTAATTGGCTAAGTATAAGAACTATGTAATTGTTTAAGTAAAGAATGCAAGTGTAGCTAACACGATTGTCTTGAGGCATAGTATGGGTGCGTCTTGAGTGAGGCATAGTCTGAGCGAAGTAATTTCGGTTTGGTCAAGCTTTTGAAATTAAATGTCGCGGTGTTGCACGACCCCAGGTACTAGCGACTTGGGTGTGCCAAGTCAAGTTGGATCCCTGAGAAGACTATGGGCAGGTGACATATAATCGATTTAAAAAAATGCATTTTCTTCCATTCTTCCTAGATAAGGGAAATGTGTGATTATGATGAATATGGACATTTAAATGATGATGATCAAGTCAAGCATTGGAAAATTCATCAAGATTGTAGAAAAAGGAAATGTTTGGTTATGATGAGGATGGGCAATTCAATGATGAAGAAACTAGTAATGCATTCTAGTAATTTTTTAGTTGGATTTTCCACTTTCTTATCTATGTCAAGAAATATTGTCTCATATTCTTATTTGTCTTGCTTAAACTTCTTGTAACAAGATGGGATGTGAACAACATACATTTAGCTTGCAACGAATACTATATGTTTGAATGACAACACATACTATATGTGTTTAAACAACTATGTGATAAATGGATTTAGTTATTAATCTAATGTTACCTTCTTATATAAAGAAGCTTGATAGTGATGTACCAAAGTCTTTAAAGGAACAATGAATCAACAAATGTTCCTCAAGTCTCATGATAAAAATTAACGTTTATGGTTTATTATGGTTTATATGTCTTTTGAAATTAGTCCTAGTTGATCTTATTGAAATGTTCTTTAGATTGTAATACATGGAATGCTTGACCCTATTGAAAGGAAGCTAATGTGTGTTCAACATACTCATATTCTAACTTTGTATTTTATCTATATTTAGTGGGTTATTTTGAAACTCAATGGATTTGCTAAATGAATCATATGAGAGTTGGAATGGAGAGCTATGAAATACATTTGAAACCTATAGGGTTTTTTATTTTTTAGGAATATATATTTTCTTAGATTCCTAAACCAAAATTACTCTCAATTTAGGAGCTAACACCTATAGACTCAGTATAACCCCCATACATGCACATTTAATCAGTAGTGAATGTGGAGAATCTCAAATTCTATGAGCCTTCCATGTTACATCAAGAGGAAGAGTGGGTCCTACCTTCCATAGAGGACTTAGCACTGGATGCTCAGGTAGAGTAGGTAGAGGACACAATTTTGCAGAAGAGGTCTAGAACTACAATATATGGGCAACATGACATTTTGCAGATTGGGTTGAAAGGAAAACTTCCAGGAAAAGCGAAGTGGTACTCCAAGGAGAAGGTAGAGGAAAATTTTCTCACCTCTTTCAATAGATATTTTGGGGACCAAAAGCCTCCCTAAATGGGGAGGTATGATCCAGACTGGATCATTATGTTATTTTTCATCTATCTCAATACTTTCTGGGTGGAAAAATTGGAGGAATTATCTTACAGGGCCATTTTGGTGGTTGGTCCAAATTTGGAAATTTGGGTCCAAAAAACCGTATGAAATATTTTGGGGCCATTTTAAGGCATCAAATGAAACTTTTTTATGGTCCAAACCTTACTATTGAGAAATATTATATATTCTACACACTGATACATTTCTAATGGTGCAAGAATCGCCTCAATCAGAGTTTGTATGCGAAAGTTATTCCTCCCCTAATTTGACCTACTGTATTGATCACCATGGTGTGAGTGGATTCCATGTAAACCTCCATTACTTAGACATGCAGGGATAGCCACGTAGTGTATTCTATAAGAACATTATAGAAGGTACAAAACCTTATCACAATTGAGGGTTGATGAAGTCAAAACCCTACCCCTAGATGGTTATTGGGTTATGTTAAATACTGGGCCGCTAGGAGGAGAAAGGGTTCCATTCTATGTTGTTGTATTTTGTTTCATAGAAGAGTAGAGCAGCTGAGAGTGGGAAATTAGAGAGCATAAAAGAGGGGGTTAATGTTATGTAGCAGCCTAATGGGCCACATGTCTCATGTAACTCCATAGAGGATGCCTTCTCCCTTGTACTTGCATTATTAATATACTAGAGAAAAGAGAGTAGAGTAGCCTCACCTTGTAGATGAATTTTCTCCCATAAGGGTTTCCTAGAGAAAATATTTGTGTTATTTTGTGGATGGTCTGTAATTGTATTTTATTGTTATCTATTTTCCACATTTTTTCTATTTCATGCATAGGCATAAAATTAGTAACTAAAGATTTTGGAATCTAAAGTAATATAACCTTCATAGTATAGATTTCAGTTTTATTTATCATATCTATTTTAAAGAACTGTTCAAGTGTAATATCCATGACAATTTACAGATCACATTGGTATCATAACAAGTTTTCTTTTGGTTATTTGTGGGAAGTTGCAGGATCCAGGAATCGACTTAAAGAGAAGTCGAATAAACATTATCCATGGCTACCATATTGATCACCATGGTGCGAGTGGATTCCACGTTAGGATCCTACCCCTACCCCTACATGGCTATCGAGCTATGTTAAATATCAGGCCACTAGGAGGAGAAGGGGTTCCATCCTATGTTATTTCATTTTGTTCCATAGCAGATAAAAACATCTGGGAGTGAGAAATTAGAGAGTATAACATAGGGGGTTAATGATCTATAGTAGCCTAATGGGCCATGGGTCTCAGGTAACTCCATAGAGAGTTCCTTCTCCTTTGTACTTGCATTATTTCCATACCAGAGAAAAGAGAGCAGGGCAAACTCACCTTCTAGATGGGTTTTCTCCCATAAGGGTTTCCCAAATAAAATCTTTTTGTTATTTTGTGGATGGTGTGTGATTGTGTTTTACTATTCTCTATTTTCCACATTTTATCTATTTCATACATAAGTAGAAAATTGGTAACTAATGATTTTGGAATCTAAAGGAATTTAACCTTCATAGTGTAGAATTTAGTTTTATTTATCATATATGTTGTGAAGAACGTGGAATAACCATGACAATTTACATATCACTTACTACCAAACTCTATCAATTATTTGCCAACCTCAAAATCCACTGACAACAATGTAGCAATTTGCCAACAATTACATTTCTTCATTTATTTCCAACATTTCCCCTTTATGAAGAAATGAATTCTCTATGATACCTAACATATCTCTACATATTACAAACTTTGTATTTCCCAATTACTTAGTGAATATATAATCCATATTCTTAATTTTGTTACAAACATCAAATCAATGTTCTTTTCAATTGAAATTTTTCTCTTACAAAATGATGTTGATTTTCAATGTGTTTTGATTTTGCATAGTAAATTGGAAATTTCATTGAACTTTTATTGTCGCACTTGATAGTTGTAAGTACTCCTTGCCTTTTTCCCATGTCTTCAAGAATTCACCTTTACCAAATTGCTTCATAGGTAGCACTGCACAATGATTTGTACTATGCTTCAATAGAGGACAATGAAATAATTGGTTGCTTCTTATTGCTCCAAGACACAATCCTGGATCCTATATTGAATGCATATCTAGTGGTTGATTTTCTWTCATCTGGATAACCCAATCAACATCTAAATAACCTAGGTCAACTCAACATTCAAATAATTAGTGTATTCAATACCAAAATCAATAGTTCCTTTTAGGTATCAAATGACTCTTTTGGTAGTTTTCTAATGACTCTCATGTGGCTTATCCATGAATTGACTAAGTATGTTGACTAAGTATGCAATATTAGGTATTGTTGTGGTTAAGTAATTTAAAATTCTCACCAACTATCTATACCTAGTTCCATTTACTTCTTTCATTTCATCATCAATATAAATATCAAAATTTCATTTTATTGGAGTAAACATTGGTCTACAACCATTCATATTGAATATTTTGATAAGTTCCTTTGCATACTTACTTTGAGTAATCAAATTTTTATAATCTTCCCTCCATACCTCAATGCCTAAATAATAATGCATCTATCCAAATATTCTTCATTTCAAATTCTTGCTATAGATGTCTCTTGATTTCATCAATCAAACTTGTAGTGCTTCATGTTATGATTAAATCATCAACATACAATGAAATCAAGAAACATTCCAGTGTTCATCTTTCTTTATGTAAAGATTTGGATCACTCTTACTTTTTATGAATACTTGCTGGAAGAAGGAGTTATCAATTTTTATATTCCTTGATCT